>JAOTQE010061447.1:0-18584 GCA_025631205.1 Nesometra sesokonis | reverse complement strand
CCCCCCCACCCCCGAATCCACGCCTGCAAACAGCGCCACTCCCTAAAGCCTGTTTTTCTGTCAATCATTAATAAAAAAAACGCGATTTTAAAGGGCAATTTTGATCGTTAAATTTGAAAAATGACGATTTTCACAACGATTGACAGGAAAAGGGTCACTTTCTTGACGTCAAAAAAAGTTGACGATTTGGATCGTCAAAGTTAAACAGAGTTTAACATTGACATTGCCCGTGGCAAGAATTTACATGTTTTGGGCCTAAAAATAAATCACACATTTTGTTTAGTTATTATATTCTTGGAAGTTGTAACTTGCTTCAGAACATGAAATATACAATATCTAACTGATACATAAAAATTGCAGTTGAAAAACTTGTTACATTTGTTTTATTGCAATTTTAATTTGTTGCGAAGATTTACTAATTACGTTGCGCACAGTGATTTGAATTTTATCTTAATTTTTTAACTTTTTTATAACAATTCAAAACGCCATTTCAAATCGGCGATTTCGGAATAATGCTCGACAGAAAAGCAGCCTTAAGTCTCAAAATTAGTCTAGGTTTAAAAAGAATGACGTAGACCTCATCCATTAAGTGACGAGAAAACTGTTGGATGTTACACAAAAGAAAAACTATTGTAATAACTTATTGTCCTTGACAATTTTAATATTTTATTTGTTACACTATCCAGACATGTTAACAGTAAAATCATAATGCATACATCCGATACTTATTTTTTATCTTTTTTTATATACAGTAGTACCATTTACATGTTAGTTAATAATTTAAACCAAAATTTGAAAGACATCTTACAAATACAATGAGAAAATTTTACAGTATAATGTACCATTATTGTATGAGAAATTAAATTATCCATTGCAAAAAAAAAACGAACAAAAAGATTTTATAGCCGCACTTAATCACACATGTTTTATAGATCGCACTGGTAAAAGCCACAATTCCACTGGATGTATTTACTTGTCCATATTTCATTCATCCCTTCACCAGCTTTCAATAACCAGGCCTTGGTCAGATAGATCCTTTTTTGTTCTTGATTAAAAACATATATCCAGACCTTCTTCTTGGATTTTCATGGATGTCTCACGGATAGATTTATATCATTCATGAACTATATTTCGGTATTTAACGAAAAATAATTAAAGAAGCTGATAAACATGGACGAATGGATTATGTTAGTGTACAACTACCAAGGATACCTTTTTATTGTAAAGTAGTGATCCTCACTTGAGTAAATTGTTCGTGATTTGCGATCCTATAATCACAATATTCGCAAGTTGTTCTTTTTATGAATTTTAATTTTTGCTACACAAACTTTCACAAAAATTAACTTTTGAGATGCTTTTATTTTCATAGTAGTTTCTTTACACTTAGAAAGTGAAAAAGATGATGTAATGCAAATGCTTCCATTTTCATAGCAGGTATGAAAACGTATTTACAAATGGGATCCTTTTGGTAGTGACATTACGGGTTATTTACTTCCATAAAGTGCACACTGGACCAATGGCCTAACATCTAACATCACGGACCGGTACAAGTACTCTTTTTTTCCCTCTGGTATACATGATTACAACAAGGAATTTTTAAGATGAATTTTAGTTATTGAAATTGATGTATTATTACTGATATTATTATTATTATCATCATCATTATAATTATTATTTATTATGATATGGTATCATGCAGGACGTATTATCATTATTATTATTATTATTATTATTATTATTAGTATTATAGTAGTATATGTTTATATTGTTATTATCTAGGCGGTCAATAGCATTGTTATTTCCAACTGTTTTGGATAATAAAGGAAATCTGTATCTGTATGTGTATAAGAACACAATTTATAAGGCTGGAATTGCTAAAAAATGGAGAACTACTGTAAGCCTGAGAACAAATTCAAATGAGGTTTTTTGATTAACGTTAACTTAAAAAAAAATCAAGCACACACCATTTCAAAAAGGTTATATCAACTTAATATTTACTCTATTAATGTCTTCAGATGTAATGTAATGAGAAGTTTCATCAGGGAATTACACAAAATACCCAGCCAAGATTTTGCTAAAATGCATGATTTATTCCTCGAAATAGCCATTCACATATACACTTCTTACACAGCAGTGTATGCCTATCCATACAATAAAGTATTAACTTTTTAATCTTTGAGAGGTACGTAAAAATAAGAAAAATAAGAGCAGTTTGACTTTGAAATTGCCAGACAAAATAAGAACATTGAGCCTGGGAAAAAAATGTCTAGTTCTTATTAAAAAAAAATGTATATTAAATTTAAACATTTGACCAAAAACACAAGTAGTGTGGTAATGGTTTTCAATGAACTCTATGAATTTAATTTTACAATATTTTTGAAACACAGCAGAAATTCTCGCTCTTTTTAAGTAATCATTACTAATAAACTGGAATTAAAGACAGACAATTTCCTCATTAAGTACTGTTAATTGAACCACATGACAAGTGCTTTATGGAATATTGTTGACCTTAAGATGGGAAATGTGAGTAACTTTAAATGATGTACAGGTGTGAAGATAGCAACAATTTACACAAGTAAAAACCATAGAGTACAAATGATGTAAAGAGCTAAACTAAGATTGACAAATTTAGAGTATTTTAATGATATACATGTGACATGATGGCGTAATATAAACTGTTTATACTAAAAAGTTGACTTAGTACCATTAAGTCATTTTAAAAATCAGATTAAATATGATGTTTATAGCAAATATGACATTTAAAATGATGGAAAGAAACACTAGTAAAAACTATTGACGTCTAAAAATGAGATTAAATATACATGAGGGCCGGCAGAAGCATTATAAAACTGATCACGCCAAGTTGGAAAATCCACATATTATATTACATTTTTGAATTTTGTTTACAAATGTCAAATGCCTGACCAACCAGACTGCTTCCACCTGCCTTGTACAGTACAGTAATCAGGGCAGATTTAAGGGGGAGGGGGATGGGCCAGCCCTGCCCTGCCCCTCCCCCCTTTCGAAAAGTAAAATATATCAATATTACTAACATTGTCTATAAAACGAAAATATTCAGCAAGATGTGACCCCTTAACATGCCCTGAGTCCATTTCGGGAATCTGAAGTCCAAATCTCCTCGGGGGGGCATGCCCTCAGACTCCGCTAAAACTTTGACTTTCTACCAGCCCCCTTCTGGTCTTTCTGCCCCCCCCCCCCTTTTCCAAAAGTCTGCATCCGCCCCTGTAAATTGCTATAAGACAAATTTAGGTTGTAATGTCTCCTATACAATATTATCATCTTTTTATTACCTTTCATGGAGTTAACATTTAAATCTGAATGATGATGAACAAAACTAATAATAAAAGTTTAGATTAACATCTTTCAGATGTTTTTGTATCTTTTTAATTTACAAAGTTCAATTTTTAATTAATATATATAATTCTATGATCCAGATTGGCTCCAAAAGTGGCCTATACCATTGTTAACACCAAGATTGTTTGAAAATTGAAAGAACATTTGTTATGGTTGCTTTTACGTAGTTGACAGACAGACAAAACATATGGACCCTATTGTAATACATTTTCCCTTTTGAGCATCAAAATAAAACAATAACACACATAGACACCAATAGAAACATTGATTAATGTTTAAATAAAATAGAATAATTTGTAACTCCAAATAAGGAAAGGAGGCCATGATTTCTGTGTTTCAACTGTTAATAAATCATCATCACAAATAGAGATGTAAAGATTTACTAAAGAACATGCACCATGAAGCCGAAACCCATCTCTCTGCAGAAAATAAGCCAATTATGTTCATTATCCACATGGGATAGAATAATAAATTACTTCATCAAGAGTGTAGGTATTGCTTACATCGAACTGAGTGGCTATAACTAGATTTCTTATGTTATAAGCAACAAAACATTCATTGTATATAATAATCATTATATAGAGAGTGAAAAGCACTTTTACATGCTAGTAAAAGCTTCATTAAGATGTATTGAACCTCTCAAGTGACTGCTAGAAGATGTTTGTAATAAAGTGATGCATGAGATTACATGACAGATATATCCTTGGTTGTTGCGCAAGGTACAGTAGTTGTGCTGGGCAGGGGTGGACACTGTCACCAAAACTCAGAATTCTTCCAGCAAGCCTAATTTCAACTTGATACTCACTCTAAAAAAGGGTGTCTCCAAAACGAAGACTGAAGACCCTATTTTTTCACTTTTTGTCTGATGTTTATGTATTAAGTTATCAAAAGATCGATATTACGAGATGTTGTGATGCTTGGTTAAGAATTATTCAAGGGTCTTCCTTTTGGAGACATCTATTATGGGTGTCTCCAAAACGAAGACCGAAGACCTGAAAACGAAGACCTTTTTTAAACCCTAACTCAGCTGATAATGTGTCAATCTACCACAACAGAATTACAAGTTTATTGATACATTTCGTATTAATGTATTTTGCCAAATTATCAGCTTTACTTACGATACTCGATCCTATAATTATCGTATGCCTAGCCTGTTACACGACAACATCATCATGTTTACCGACTGGGAAATTTCTGCCCAGTCGCTAAACAATAACAGAGAAGTATGGTGTACAATTAGTGACAGCGATAAAATGTAAATTGTAGTTGTTGTGTGCGCTGTTTTTTATGGTTGAACGGCAATATTTTTTTTTTGCATTCGTTAATTTATTTTAATAAAAAAATTATTTGGAACATTTTCCTTGGTCTTGGTATAATTGTAACATTTTACAATGCAGTTTGATTGTGGGTTTAGTCATAATCTTGAATACTAACCAAATGTCCAAATACATTTTATTTTATTTATTTTATTTTATTGTATTTCAAACCCCTCAATTTAGTGATAGGCTTAGTAAATTATGAAGTATTTCAATAAATACCACTTCAATATGTTGTTTCTGCCTAATGCAGGATGGCACAGTGATAGTATAATGAAGGCTTTTCTTGTTTTAAAATGAAGTTGTTCTCATAAAAACATCCAATCACATTTCACTGACGAGTTGTAACACACACAACATTAATAATCGCTTTGATCATTACGCACAATCAAATTTGATTTTCCTTGTTTTCCAGTGATGCATATTAGAGGACTGGCCATTGTCTAAATATAATTCTATGTTACACGACAACATCATTATGTACTAAACTGTAGTTTAGTCTTACGCTATTACAATACACAAGATAGCTGGATTTGTCTGCTTCTGGTTGGTAATGTGAATGTTAATTACCAGTTTATAGTGGCAATTTGTGATGTTAAACCTTGTTAAAAGTTAACAGTACACATCATACTATAATTTGAGCAACATTTGTCTGTCTGTCTGTTTGTTCCTCTACTCCTCTGAGGTCCTTGGTCCGATCTCCATCAAACTTGGTGGGTGGATGCATGTTCACTGTGGAATTGACCTTGAGAAGTTCATTTTTAGAAAGGTCAAGGTCATGGGGGTCAATTGTCAAATAACTGTTTTTCGCTACTCCTTGGTCCCATCTTGGCCAAACTTGGTGGAAGCATGTAGGTTCAGACCAGAATTGCCGATGATGGGTCACGGGGTCAATTACGGGATGGGTAATTTGACTAGTATTAATTAATATAACTCAAGAACACTTGCTCTTTGTGATAAGAATCCTAAACATTGAATCAAAGGCAAATCTCACTGTAAACCAATGTGAATTCTCTTTGCATAATTTTCCTGGCGGGGAATTGGGAAAGTACGTCAAACGAAACATGACCCGCCTATCACAAAGTTCTGGATCCACCAAGGATTAAAGAGAACTTGTTTCATTAAGAAAATTATAAACAAATATTATTTATCACTGCTTCCGTGGCACCTCAGACTATTGTGTATGCTCGAACTAGTGTACATATTTTAAAGCTGTGTTACCTCCTGCTGTATCACTTGTTATTTGTGGCATTTTTTATATTAATTATAAGAACTGGTTACAAAATTTAGACCAATTTGGGAGTGTGCCCGAACAAGTGTCAATATTTTAAAGTTGTATTACCTCCTACTGAAAGTAGCATTTTTATATCAATTAGAAATTAGAAAAACTCGTTATAAAACACAGACCAATTTGGTTATCATTAGATTGGCTGTCACACCTGATTGAACCAAGCATGGCTAAATCAACGGCTGTTAATTCTCAATTAAATTATTTCTACTCCAATTATTGGTGAAATTTTCCAAAAGAAATGTTTTTATAACTAGTGTCAGGTCATTTCCATTACTTTAGCCAATATCATAATTATTAATTAGACAAGCCCAAGTAAGATTGGCTTACCATATCTGATAATCTTAGTGAATGTTGACGCTCATGGGTTATGTGTATTGTAACATACGTAGCATACAACTATAGTGTCTGAACTGGCTGGGGAATAATAACACCACCTCTGGGGAGCTATTAGTACTTGCTGTAAGAGCAAGATTAGCTATGCTAAAGAGCTGACTCTTCATACACTTGAATGCTCTTGTCAATCAATTGGCATTGACTCATCAAAATTCACAATTAGCATACCTGCCAACATTTGTAATGTCGAAAGTGGTAGGCTGACACTCCGCATCCTGGGAGCGCTAGAAGAATGAATACCGGGGGCACCAGCGCCCCAATCGTATTGATATTTATGTTGACGACCAAAGAAAAAGGTAATTTCGCCCCAATTGGTATTCATCGACAATTTTCAAAAAGTGAACACAGACAAACAGAAAAACCAGTGCCCTCAATTGCGACCGATAATAGGGAAAGACAATACAATTAGTATTAAATATTTTCAAAGTATATACGTCCGTGATGTTTCAGCCTGTAAACTACGAGTTTTCGTTAGTAAGTCATTATCTAACGAAGGCTCATAGTTTACAGGATGAAACATCACGTACTGTATGTATACACTTTGTTTTATTTAAAAGTTATTCATTTAGTATATATTTAAGATGATGTGAAATTATTTTATACTGTTTATAGATTTAAGAACCTGTCTCACAACTTCCTCCACCTCTGCCTTGCACAACCACAATCAGCTTTAATGGTGTCAGAAGGGTTACAAACCAGGCCAATGATGGGGGTCAAAATATATAACTTCACACCAAAAGTTACATCAATCAATCAAACAAACTGTTTATCAATATTTCATGCCTGAAGTCAAAACAGTCAGGAAATAAATCTTAATACAGAATGTATATTGTAAAAATTTCAATCATTGAACTTTGTATAGCTGTTAAGCGACCTACATATATTTAATAGGATGGTTTGAATGGCAAAATGTCCAATGTTCCATAAAATCTATTTTTCACCATCAAAAACAAGAGATACAGTATAACAAAATAGGCCACAGTTTGGTTTATGGGTCCAGGGGTGGATCCAGTGGAGGTTCAGGGGGGTTCGACGAACTCCTTCCAACAAAATACTGCAATTTTCTAGGGGAAGGGTCTTTGAACACCCTTTTTATTTTTATACATTTACATTCGAACCACCCTCCACAAAATCCTGGATCTGCTCCTGGGGTCTACTGTAGACATATTTAAACTGTCATAAATTTGCCCAGAAAAAATAACCTGTCACTGTGTCTAATTGTCTGTCCACTTCATATAAAACTAAGATGTCAATTGATTCAAATATGTGGATTAAGTATTTCAAGTATAGACAAACATAATTATGACCAACAATATTTGGAGTTATTACCAATGAACCAGAAACATGGCCATACTGCAACCGGTTAAAAATTGGCCGAAGTGTCCAGTCACCTGTGAAGTTATCGATTTAACAAATTTTGACCATACTTGATATTTTTTGTCAGGTTTTGGGTCATTGCATATGTTCGAATAATTCCATGATGTTTTAAACTTAACCAGATGTTTGTCATTCTAAAATTTGAGTAAGTTTTTGTCATTGTTTGAAACATTTTGCTGAAGGAATGCGTTGTACAATTAATCAACATGCTGTTTTTTTTTTCTTTAGTTTAAAATAGCAATTATAATCACTGCAACAATTAAAGAAACACTTTGTAAGACACTTTTGACCTAATGAAAAATTTACTGCAATGATAAAAGGAATTTCTTAAAACAAATTTTTAAAAATTACCATTACTCAAGCGAAAAAAGTGCTATGTTTGAAAAAGCGCCTCTCTCAAATAAGTGGCCCTGATAACATGAAAATTGTCTAAAGTACCTGGTTCAAAAATAAAGTCCTTTGGTTTGAGTATGCATCCACTGATTCTTCAAGAAAAACAATCATACAGTAAAGCATAGGCCTATCACCAAATATAACTTTCAACAATCCACAGGGGTCCAAGTTGTAAAAACAAAATTCCTGAAGATTTTTTTTGGTCATCGAAGCACTGTCTGTGATGTGTACCCTTCCTAAAATATGTGCACAAGTAGGACTCCTTTACACTATAGTATTACAAACTCAACACTTTGTTTTTATTATGAAACAATTCTAGTTCCTGAATATTATTTATTGGTAGAATATGTCAAAGTGTTGACCAAAAACATTACTAAACTTCAGATTTTCTTATCATCAACCAATTATTTTGAAGAAAAAAAAGGATAATTTAACATTATAATTTTAAACCTTTCAGAAAATATTTGTTAGTTCCGGGTACCTGGAGATGATTCAAGATTCTTGGAGACTCCAAGACAATACTGGAGACTTGGGAGATAAGAATCCATCTCAGCATTTGTTGGTTGGTCTGTCTGTCCATTCTATCTTTACCTATATTTCCTTATTTACTCCCATTTTTACTTTTTACTGTTTTCATAAGCGCTTCATTTGAAAATTGCTAATTTCCTGGGTACTTATTCGTTCGAGTATAGTACATCATTTTTTTACCACCAGATAACAAGAATTTTTCATTTTAGAAAAATAATTTATTATTTTCTATTACTTTTATTGAGCTTCTTTAAATTTTATATCAGGTTAACCAAAGCAAAAAAATGCAACTTTGATGGGGCTAGCTGTAATTTCAAACCAAAAAGAGCAGGTCTATTATTAGACAAATAATTTGATTCCAGTCAGAATGGCCTGGTAAAATATACCTACTACGCACTGAATATGTAATGTAATCCAGTACAGTGTATAGCAGTTTTATACAGTAAATAGTGATCTGGGTCGCTTAACTACTAAGTTGGAAAGGTATAACTGGGTGATTTGACCGGCTTTACAAACATAAATCAAACAGAGAGGCTTATTTTTGTAAATGACAGATCTTATTGTATGAGGTTTGCAAGACCATGTTAGAGATTGTAATTCTTTCAGCTCTGCAAATCTTGCCACATCCAACCCTGCATACCAAAAGTGTCACGGACAGTTTGTGCCTCATTTCGTGACAAAATCTCAAATAAATGGCAAAACTTGGAAAAACAATAAAACTTTTTTTTTCTTGTTGATTGAATGGATTTACTAGGTTTAATATAATACAGTAGGATAACATTTAATGGAAGTTTGTTTATCATTTCTATCCAACTCCAATTCACTTTAATTACAAGGAGGATACAAATCTTATGTTAGGAATACATTATGAATAGGCTTAAAGATTTATTAGGAAGGAAATTAGAACCCCTAATAATAATAGTTTCAGAAGCCAGCATCTAAAAACAGGCTATTAAATTACTACTGAATTTTTGTACTTTTTATACTGTGAATATTTGGCAATTTTTTTTTATGATCTTAGACCCCATTTACACCTACGAGGTGGCCCTGGGCCGGCCCAGGGCCGAACCAGGGCCGGTTCAAAATATTTACCTTTTAGACCGGCCCAGAGCGTTTACACTACAACGCTATTGCCGGTTGCAAATTTAATTGACTCGGAAGTAGTCTTATGCATGGTGGGATACAATCAGTATCTCGCGCGAAACTGTCTTGTTTTTGTTATTGAATTTAAACAATCGTAAAAAAAAATGAATGCGAATGTTGTGTTTGTAATTTGGCAGTATCTAATTTATATGCGAAAACTGCGGAGGAATGTTATTTTAAAAGAAGAAGCAGCAATGCCTCGTTTTGTCATTCCAATTAGAACCACGTTGTTGTTCAGACATTTTCAAAGATAGAGAGACAAAATTTATAGAGAGACAAAGACAGATCACGCGTTTTCAGAGAATCGAAGAAGGAGAGGAAGTATCATATAGCAACATCAATAAAAAAAAGGTCAAACTTTGTTCACGGATCACTGCGTAAGCTGGCCCAAACGGAAAAGCCGCTCCTGGACCTACCTCGAGAGGTGGCCCAGATCTGAGTCCGGCCCTGGGCCGGCCTAACGTCGTAGAGCATTTACACTTATCGATTGCCGACCCTGGGCCGGCCCAAATCGTAAGTGTAAATGGGGTCTTAGTGAGCTAAAGCGAAAACAACTATTTCTATAATTTTAAACAAGGTATAGTAAAATATAGTAGTTTCACTCTATTTGTCTATGTGTCCTGAAGATTAACAATATGATATAACTTTCACTTTCCTCAAGATTTTTACATTAAGTTTTGTTGTATAAAAGGGGCTCAAGGTTTAAAAATTCTATGGTCAAATCTATAGAATGATTAGGCCTAACTATTATTTGGAATTACACTGATCTTTACAGGGATGTAGTTAGAAAAATCCAAGGGTGGGTGGTAATAATGTAAGAGTGGGTGACAAAATGATTAAAGACAGTCCTTTTACATTTTCAGGGGTTTAGGGTGGGAGGCAGGTTGAAATTTGACTGTGTGGAAAGCCTTCAAATAGTCTTTGGGGTGGGTGAAAAAATTTTAGGGTGGGTGGCACCACTTACTCCGAACAGCATAATTATATCTCTGCCTTTCAGTGATAATGTTTGAAATGTGATTTTAGTTTTCAAATAGACCTCTTTCAAAATCTGTAAATTTCTCTTCAACAATTTGTAGACCCACTTGCAATGTGATTTCCGTCATTAAATATACTATACTCTAAACATGTGAATTTTATTAGTGAGGTCGAAACTAATTGTTCCATAGATTTATCCATGGAAATTTTAATCTCAGACTTTCACTTTAAATGATATATAATACTTTCAAATTCAAATTCAACATTTCTTACGGTTATAATTGCCTTTTTTGTTCATTTTGAATGCAAATCTAATTGTTAGAAAATTTCCCTTTTTATCAGATTTCTAAGAGTTTTATTTTTTGCCTAAATAAATCATGATTAAATCTTAATGCCCCACCCAAAAATGATTAACTTAAAGGGAAAGATGACGTCATGCCTCACCTTTACAAAAGGCCAATTATTCTTAATTTAACAACCATGCATTTTCAAATAACTTGAATATAAATCATCTACAATTTAATACAGAGAGTGCTCTTGAGTACAGTATGTTAGTGAAACCTGTGGAGTTAGGGTGTCAATTTAGTTTTACAAGACTCAAGCTGAGATGGACCAATTCACGCGGAGACGAGTCAGGTTCGATACAAGGCTCGTATTTCAAGAATCTTCCTATTCGCATGATATATGAATCTTGACGGGTATATCATGTTAGGATTTGTTTTTGTAACATTGCATTATGAAGCACGTTCAAATGCTTTGGTTTGGGCATATATCACAACCAGGATGGACTTTCTAAGAACATCTTATTTTGCTGTAATTTTATCTCAAATTTTACTGTAAAGAACTGTCTTTTCCTGCTAAATTGAAGATGTATTGTCACCTGAAATATGACAAAAAATGGATTTTGAAAATAACTTGCTAGTTTCGAAGAAATATATAAGTTATGACTATGAAACTAGAAATTTGGATATTTTAAGATTATTTACCCCCAATATTGCAATGTTATATGATAAAAATGAGCAAAAAACATCAAAAAGCCTGGAAGCCTCTTAAATTCTTATCATTTTTCAGTGTAAAAATCTTATTAAACAATTTTTAAATACAGTAATTTCTATTCTCTGGTTATTAAATTTGATGTTACCTTATTATGAGCAAGATAATTTCAAAATTAATGTTGTCATTGAATTTTTTTATCATTTTCAAGTGACAATACATCTTTAAGTTGAATATTTTAATAATGACATAAACAAGCTTTTAATGATTATAATACAGTGATAATTTAGCTTGATTTGTTAAAAAAGGTGGTAAAGAAATAGGGTTTTTTTCTAAAAAAATGTCCCTACTGATGTACCTTACTATAAGTATCTAGAACCAAGTTCTTTATAGTCTTATTAGTGATAAAGATTCTCTAGATCCATTTAACACAAGAGTTATTTGATTAAGAATCAATGTCGAATATTTAATCAAAATATTTTGCATCATGCTAAAATGTATCCCATGAAATGGCGACATACAATCAGGATTATTAACGAGCTTCGAATGCTCTATTAACCCAATTGATATTTATATTTTATTTTGATCATAAATAAATCTTAAATAGGGCACCTAAATGTCATAGCGTAAATGAATATAAATCAGTTATTATTGGTAGCTTACCAGTTAATTTAATCAAAATATGTTTTATGTTAAGGAGTATTGCTGTAATAAATGTGGCCTAGATTAAAATATGTTTTCATAATTTTAAGCGTTCATTTATACAGTAACATCTACGAATAGTATTTCATAATATATACTCCAAGCAATGAGATACATGGCAAAATGTATTCTACTCACGATGGCATGTATCTCATTGCTTGTAGTATATTGTACTTTCTTACTGAAAGTTGATTTAGTGGACCTTTCAGATAGTATTTTCATTTGTCCAAAAGCTTAATTGATTAAAATTAGGCTGCAGGAGAAAAACCAGGGGGTGCAGAGGATGCGAACGACCCAAAAAGAAACAATAACAGAGATGCAGTTGAGTGCGCACATGAAAAGCACAGAATACGTGGTAAATAACGTTTTTTTTTTTTTTGCTTGTCAAAATGAAAAGGATCTGCCCCTTGAGTAGATGTGTTTTGTCTTTTTTTTCAAAAACGCACCCCCTCTTGAAAAAAGCTGGTGACGCCCCTGGGCTGGGTAGAAGGCCTTCAAATATGGCTTGAGAGTGGGTGGCCCAATCCACCTCCACCCAGCATAACCACATATTACCTCATCATTTTGTAAACATTTTAATATTTAAAAGTATCATTAATAATCATGATTTCCATGCATTCTGAATATGTTCAGTTATCAAGATCAGTAAATACAAACCCAAAGGATGCCTTTATCGTGAGAATGTCACAAATTTCTTTCATTTAATAATTGTTAAAAATTATTTATCAGGTTAAATAATTTCAACTTCCAGCTGTCTGATGACATGATTGGATACATGTTAATGAGTGTTGGAATGCGATTGGTTGCATGTTGACAAATATCAATTACAACAGGTTCTTGTGGCGACGAAAGCAAATAGGTCTGAGCCACACACAGAGGCTAGTCACCACCACCCATTCATGGACCAAATCATGCATTGGTGTGTAATATAAAAACAACATAGCAAACAATTGGTTGTAGTGTAAACGTAATCAAACCGTCTGTCTTGGTTCTCCAAAGTGACTGGAGAAGCCAGTTTGAACAATAGAAATCAGTAAAGCGATATATAAAAAAAATCACAGACGATTGCAAATCAGGAAAATAGAAATCAAGTACGATTCAAATCACTGTTAAGAATCACTAAAAGAACAATAAAAATCACTTGAAATAGAGGTTTCACAATGTGTAGCAAGAAGCTACACAAACAAGCAATTAGTCAAACTTTGATTACGAATAAGCTTTATTCTACTTGTAGGGCTTTTCAAAAAATTGTTATAAAAACCTTCAAGTCACAGACTTAGTGTATCGGTTTTCTTTACCCTTGATTTAATTTACAGTTCAAAGGATTTTTACAAAATTGGAGTCAACTAAAAATCAAGCAATCATTTGGGCTAGTATGATTAAACATTATTTATGTTTTTACATATGGCCATCCTTGCCTCACACTTTAAAATGGTTCCCATTATTATGTTTATCAAATTCCTAATTAATTTAATCTAATTGTTTTAGAATTCTTTACATTTATGAAAAACTTATAATATATAATAAAAATATTTAAAAAATATAATATAAATTTATAATTATTATTATTCTTTTACGGAGATGGACACTACATACGTGTAATTACCACAATCACTTTTGAAGTTGTTTTCTGTATATACACCAAAACAAGAAAAAATATATATACACGGACATAGAAAACTAAATGATGATGATGAAAGTGTTTTTTAATCAATTACTGAGATGAAGAATCGCCGCTAATGGGGTGGGGTTATGAGATGCCAATCACTCTGTTGACTAATTACTACAGCGCCAGCGAACTAAAATGATTAGTTTTAAGTAGGATAAGTGAACTCGTTCAGTTGTTTATTACTGCGGTGTCATCGCAAAGCTCGTTTCTCACAACTAAACACTACATTGTATATAGTAAGATTTAAGGACTTAAATAGCAGAGTGTAATCCCCTTTAAAGTTTAACCATTGTAAACACGATATTTTTATAATGAACTCAAATAAAAAAACTATTAAAGCATTTTAAAGCCAGGTTTAAAGTTGGCACACAAAAGCACATGCCACACATCTTAAGGCAGCTAAAAAATTATATCAGAGTAAATATAATTCAGGGGCGGATCCAGAAATTGTAAAATGGGGGGCACAGACCAGATCTTATTTATAGCTCGAAGGGCACAGGAAAGGGGTACAGGGGCGGATCCAGGATCCAGCAAAAGGGGGCCCCCCTTTCCAAGGTCCAGGTGGGCGTGTTTGCCAGATTCATTTTGATAAGCTAAAAAAAGTCATTTTCTTATTTTTCATGTTCTGTTAACCAGTTTTTGCTCCTGTGTTTGTCTATTATTTACTTTTAGGGTCAATTTTATACCTGGCGCTCGTAATATAAAAGGTGGGGCGCAACTACGTTTTGCCGATAATGGGGGAGCTTACCACTAAGGAAAATATGTGGGACACATGATTTTTCTCTTTACATTTTTTACTTTTTTAGATTTGTTTTGATTGATGACAGAGGGAACCTTCCCACTTGCCCCCACCCCCCACCCACTTTGGATCCGCACCTGTAATTATCATAATTGTAAGGTTTTACAACAACATTAATCTCATGGTTGGGATGTCAAATTTAGGTGTTCAATTTTCATTCATCACAATATAAGCTGTTAATAAGAACTTTAAATGACATTCTTAGGATGTAGGTAAATTCATAGGTTAACATAAGATACAGTAATCCATTTCACAATTGATAAAATTGTACATTACTTAAAATTTATTACAACTTGGTCAGGCTAGCTATGCTCACTCTTGGGTCATTTTTTTCTTATCCAAACTGACTAAAGGTTGGGATTTTTTTAGCCAAATTATAAATTTTTTAGCTGAAATTTAAAAAACAATAAAAATGGCTCCAAAATTAAGTTTTTTCTTGGATTTTCATTTAGCCAATTTGGCTAAAGAGTTCAATTTTTATTCTAGCAAAAATTCCAGTAGTCATTGGTGACTTGACGAATGGTTAGAGTAAGCATAGGCTAGATATGTGACCTACATTTTATTTATTGATATGTAGTTCCATTGATAACCAAAGATAACACGGATTAATGACAACTCTCATGCTATGTGTGAGTCTCATGCATGGAGCCTATTTCTGACATCTCATGAATACAATACTGTTCTCGCACATTAGCAAAATTCTCACACCTAATCATTCATAAAAATTGTATTTCTCAAGCTTGAGACAACACCTAATAAAATACGGGTCACAAGATACAGATGAAAATTACCCAAAAAGGCCTCTTATTGCTTGTTCGTTAGAACTAAAAAGGGAAAAAGGGAGGCCAGCACCAGCGGCGGCAAATGACTCATGCATTGCCGTCAAAAAAAGTTATATCAGGTTTATCAGAATAATTTACTTGTCAATTTATCTAAAAAACTTTGTATATTTTAGTGGAAACTTTATGATATGGTTGAAATTGTGCTAGTTACTCTTAACCATCAGCATATTAGCCATAAAAAAAAGCTATTACAGTAGTTTATCACCCTACCAAAACCTACAAACTTTTTTGACTGACCCTTCAATGTTGTAGTGATCTTTGGGCTAATAGATCATCCATCATTAATTTAGACTAAAATAGTAAAATGATTAAAAAAAAAATTAAAAATCAGGATTTCCCCAAAAGTGAAACGCACTGGGGGGATAAACTAGTAATTTTTTTTATGGGGCCTTAAATAATAGTAAAGGCCCATACACCCAAAACAACATAGTGTGGTCCATCTTGTGGAATGTATGGGGATTGAAGAGATTTTGTAGCCAGGAAAAATCTCAGTTCAGACAAAACTTATATTATAAGTAAAAAAAAATAATAGTTCAATTCTACTTTTCCATTTTCAATATCTTGAGAATATAAAATGTTCGCAGAAAAATTCCCTTTGTTTAAATTAAACTTACAGAAAGTGTTTCTTAGAATATATATGCAATCCAATCACTAAATGTTGTAAATATCGTTTTAGTTCCGTGATTTATGTATCGATGATGTACACCAAGTTTAAAAGGCCGCCACTTAGGCTCTCCTAGAACTTTCTCACAGGTGAGCGATTCACTCAATACCGGATATGCTAAACTGCCAAGAACTTAGCTTAGCAACTAACAAATATAATTCATAACCAACTTACTTATTTCTTCTTCATCGTCCTGTGCAATGCCCAATTGGCAAAATGAAGTGATCCAAAATACGACGAAAATACGCCTATAGATTGTCATCATGTAGGCTGTCTCCTAGGTTCAGTTTTATCTCAATAAACTTTCTCAATAGCGCTAAACAGTCGGAGTCTAAACACCTAACTAGTTGACTCGCAAAATTACCGAACAATACACATGTATGAGCTTAGAAAACTTCCAATGGATTTGAAAATAGAGGGCGGTCGTTGGATATTTTTTCATAATATTCGTACCGTACTACACTGATAAGAATGAATTAATTTGATCATACCTGTTAACCCTTACGCATTCGCCGTAAAGTCTTATTCCAATCAAATCTTACGGTCTTACGCAAAAACCGGCAAAACTTACGCCTAGGCCTAGGTCCTATACTTAAAGTTGAGTAATCCTTTTTGAATATTAATTTGTGATTAATTAAGTAAAGCTAACATCCATGCGAAATATTTCTCCCTATGGACATTATCGACTAAAACAGAAATTTCATCACTTTGCTTTGCTAGGTACGTGACCTTATCAGAAAAACTTTATATGACTGCAAAAATAAAGTAAAATGCAGGCCCACTCGTCTCCATTAATTACATTTGACCCGATCTTACACCGATCCTCATCATCACCACCACCACCATCACCATCATCATCATCATCATCATCACCATCACCATCATCATCATCATCTTCTTCTTCTTCTTCTTCTTCTTCTTTTCCTTCTTTTTCATCTTCTTGTTTTTTTTCTTCTTCATCATCGTCGTTATGAATACAATTCAGCGTTTTTGCACTCATCTGCTCTACAGTTTGGTAATTTGCTTTGCTTTGCTCTTTTTACGTGATGTTACCAATGTTACAAAAGAGGAGGGAACATAACTAGATTAATTTTCGACAAAATAAACCAAAACATCAACACAGAAACTTATGCATGGATTTAAATTACGTGATATACATCACGAATTACTGTAAATCCCTTGCCATACATACATCATAAGGACCATGACATGCGAGAAATAGATATGTCTAGGAACTAGTAGCTAACTTCACGCACATTTCATAGATACTACAGGGCCTTGCCAAAGACACATCATAGGACCATCATGAGACAAATATATCTAAGCCTACAGGACATGGGTTAATCTATATCAAGATGATCGTCCCGATTGCACCCTCACTTTAAGTTTTAAATAATTTAGCTTACAAAATCACATGCTGATCATCTTGAACGTATTTTATAGGCCCAGGATCTGTCCATAAGTTACGTAACTCACGGAGCGTAGGGGGATATGTAGATTGCTGTTACAGTGTGTTACAGGGGGTGGGAGTTTTTACGTTTGTGTTATTTTTTCTTCAAATCTTATCTTCAAATATATTGACACACAGTATAAAAGTATTGTGTAAGAACTCAAAATGAATTAATGTCCCATCCCCTCCCTTCTGCTGCCCCCTTCTCTGGGGGAAGCAGATTCAGAGCTGTCCATCTTGAACATAATTTTATATGCCCTTGAATGATCATTGGTTAGGCTCAATGATACCTTATACCTCCATGACGATGCATTCTAGAGTCCAACCTCCATTTACGGATTCTCGTTAGCGGACACAACTCATAACGGAACTTTCAAAAGCCCGTTTTGTTCTTTCTGTCTAATTAATATAGTACATCGGTACCTCTCGTAAACGGCCGCAGACAAAATCAGCAACTTTTTTAAAGTTTAAGAATTGTTTAAACTTTAAAAAAGTTACTGATTTTGTATAAAAATCCAACTCCCGCAGGGGCGGATTTACGGTGATTTTATTCCCCTTTCGAAGAGTAAAATCTATCAATATTATTAAAAGTGTCTATAAAACGAAAATATTCAGCAAGAATTGATCCCTTAAGACACCCCAAAGGCCATTTCCGGACATCTAAAGACCAAAAC
>JAOTQE010061436.1:0-18585 GCA_025631205.1 Nesometra sesokonis | reverse complement strand
GCGTTCAGCCAGGTTTGAACCCAGGACCTCGGGATTGGAAGGCAAGCATGCTAACCACCAAGCTACAGCGCCACTTCATCATAGGAAACATAAAAGACGTTTTATCTCTATATCTTCAAATATATTGATATACAGTATAACATTACTTTGTGACAGCAGGGAGGTATAAAATAACTCCCTGGTGAGTACAATTACTCAAAATCAATAATATCTTTAAACATATTTTGGTTATGCTAAGAGTAGCATTTTCAAGTTACATATATCGATATTATAGACATCAGCATGTACAGTTAATTTACTAATTAAGATTTAATTTGTAGACACAAAGGCAAAATCTTTCAAGGTACAGGGCTATGGATACCTGGTGTTTGTTAGATTAAAATATAGATTACAGTAATGCGTTGCTTCCTTTAGTTTAATGAATATGTAGGGCCTACTGGTAGGTCCTTATTATAAGCTCATTTGGTAGACGATGTTGGGAGGAGGTATACATAAATGCGAGAGGATCTTCTTACAGAATACAATTTATTACAAGGCGAGGGTTGGTCTTTGAAATGTGTAAAAATAGCATTACATAATTTATGGATTTAAAAGAAATTGTTTTATTCTTGACTGATCCACACTGTGTTATGTTTGGTCCCAGCCCTTTTTGTCATACAATCACAGATAATCACAGCAGTCCGACCACAACAATCTATATCTGGGTATATTTATTCAAAACAAGAAACATTACAAAACAGTTCATTGCAACATATGCTGAATTGAGAAACTGAATATGTACACTTATAAAATTCCAAAAAAAAATGTACAAAATTATTACATAATTACTAAAACATTAAAAAGATAATCATAAAAATTGATATAAATAAAAATACTCTGCAATGCACTTTGTTTCAGATGGCCGGTCTATTAAACACAAATTCTTGTGCCGGAGCGACAGCCAGGGTCTCACTACTGACTATTCAAGATTCTGGTCATACATGGGAGTGGACTTTTGAAAAATCGTGTTTTAGTACCTTCATTGAGGCAGGACTTACCCCAACGAAGGTTAACATAATAATTATTATAAATTATGTTAATGAGGTACAGGTATAGACATTCATTTTTTGTTTTTTCCAACATAATTTTGTTAGAACCTATGTTAGTATTTACAACATTACCACCAATAAACATAAAATATAAAATGCATACACTAATGTTGAGAGTAAATGTTGACAAAAATAAAATGCAAATGCAAAATAGAGATCTCAAAAATTATAGCCATGAACAGACCAGAATAAGTTAGTATTCACCGCCAATTCATATAAAATCTAAAACCAATACACTAATGCAATTGATGGCACCCTGGAGGATGCGGCAAATACGCCAAAAAACGAGACGACTTTCAATTAAGTACATGCTTTGTGTGCCTACGTCAGCCTGATCCAATGTCCTTTCATAAATACTAACAAGCAAGATTGAATTTAGTTCTGACATTCAGAACTTTAGGCAATATTCAGCGACAAATTTGAATTATAAAAGTTGCATGCTGATAAGTTAATAGATTTCAATTTTCACTTAAAAAAATCATCAATTTAGGGACCATGACAAAATGTTCCTGCTGCAGTTACTGGAGAAATTAAGTTAAAAACAGAGTTCAGTAGTCGAAACAAAAGTACTGAAAACAACATGTTGCTAAGATTACTGCATTAACTGCAGTAGAATAATTTTTATATGATCTCAAAATATGTCTAAAGTCGGATTTTTGAGAAATTGTGTTTTGTTTTGTTTTTGCATAACATGGTACATGCATTTTATTACCTCCGCCAAACGAAGTTGGCAGGCGGTTATGTTTTCACAAAAGTACTGAAAACAACATGTTGTTAAGATTACTGCATTAACTGCAGTAGAATAATTTTTATATGATCTCAAAATATGTCTAAGTCGGATTTTTGAGAAATTTTGTTTTGTTTTGTTTCTGCATAACATGGTACATGCATTTTATTACCTCCACCCAACGAAGTTGGCAGGAGGTTATGTTTTCACTCGTGTTTGTCTATTTGTGTGATTACCGGAAAACTATTACGCCAAATTTAGTGAAGATGTTCAGTTTGTACTAAGAACTGATTTAATTTTGGTCACGATCGAGGTCTCAATAGAGATTTGGGGGACACATTTAAGGGTTAGCCAATGGGTCGTATGCAGTTGTTGTATGCTATGAGTGGAATTGTTATCTACTCACAATAATACAGTCATACGGATGGCACGTTCGGTTAGTAACAGTTATCGCTGTTGTCTATTGATCCAAAGATCGCGGGTTCGAATCCTGTTGCAACATAGCGGTTGTGTTGTTATGTTTTTCTTTATTTTTTTTTCTATCTACTGTGATTTAATCAGAATAGAGGTTATTATCAATTATGGTTTAACGTCTGTTATGGTAATAGTTGGACTATTCCATTGTTCTGATGTCTTTGCTTTTCTAATCACATCATGCACAGAATGAAGGACAGACAGACAGATGGGCGGGGAAATAAAGCTCATTGCAATACCTTCTCGGCGAGGGTAAAAAACGCCCGGCCGCTTATATGTCTGAGTACAGTATATAGTACTATGAAAAAAGTATCTGCACAGCCTATGCACACTAACAAAAACCCTGAAAATTTAATTTATCCCAGGAGGACGGGCATGGGTGGAGGTATGCTCTCTATGGAGTGCTTTCTAGTTGTAATATATTTTTAGCACACTTTTTATGTAGGAAATAGTCCTTCATGCAGTTTATTTGAAGTTGACTGTCTTTTAATTGGTTATTTTTAAATTACTCTGTGGGCGATTTTCTCAGAAATATGTTTCTATACATTATAATTTCAAATGTCCATATTTTGGATCTGCATATCCTACAGGAATGTCACTTAAAGTTCAGATTATCGCTTATATTGCAATCTACTATTTTAGAATATACCAATAACTACATATGAGACATGACGTGGCAAAACCACGAAGTTGTTGGAAAATTGCGTTATTGTTAGAACCATATTACACTTTTCGCAAGCTTTATAATGAGGGGTCAATCATCAAAATTGGACATTTATAACTGAAGTTATTGGACAAAATAAACACATATGTCCTTTGTATTTGTTTATATTTCATGCTGTTTATTTGCTTATTTCTCAATAACTTCCTGTGCGACAACTTGGTGGTTTTGCTATGTCTTGGCTCATATGATCTTGTGCATCATCATGACTAGCTTTAAACAATTTTATTGAATCATTATAGCAGATACTTATGGCTGTCCTGTATAGCGCCACCTACCTAAAACAAATTAATTACAGTTGTTGCATTCCCCCAGATTATCACCAATAAATACTTGCCAACTTGTATAAAACTACACATTATTACTATTATTATTATTGTTTCCTTGCGAAGTTATGAACAATCGAAGTTCGAACATTTAAAATGTAAGTTTTGAGAAAACTGCATTTGAAAATTGTTTATCTTACATTGACTAAACAAGGTCATTTTAAATTGCATTTTTAAAACATTTTTTGATCAAATATCTGAAAATTGTTAAGGCAGTATGAGTGGTGCATGTATGAACTGTATATTTTTTAAATAAAACACAGTTTTAAAAAATTGACAATTTTTAAATTTCTGCCTATTGTGGAAAACTAGCATTTGCAACTTAAGTCTCATTTGGCTTGGCTCTGCCACAATTTACTCTGACAGTAAAAGATACAGATGTGGGTCAGGCATAACATTAAAAGGGTACAGAAGACTCAAAATGGCTGCATATAATCTTTCTTTTTTGCTTGTCAAATGAAACCCGTAAAGCACACCTATATTCGGGTTCGGGAAAGGGCGACCACTCTTTCCTGAATCCACCTCTGATATAATGTGAAAAATGTCAAAAAATTAAAAACGTCAAAATATAGTAATTATTTTATCACCTAACATTGAATGCTTGCCACTTATCCTTACACATTTCTGGTTACATCTCTGTGAACAAAAACACTAGGATTTACTCTACTTTTCCAAATGTGGTAGAGCAGAGCAAAAGGAGGTATAAATCACAAACCTAGATTTCTGCAATAGTCAGAAACAAAATAAATGTCAAATTTTTCCATTTTTTTCAAAATGATAAGAGTTTAAACATTTTACTTTCAATCTACATTAAAAAAAATTCTAAACAACTCGATCTGGCAATAAGACGTGGAAAGATATGCACAGTAGCTGTAGCTGGTCGGTGTCACCAACTGTTTGTGCACTGCACACCATCACTTTTATTAAGCCAACAAAACCAGGCTAGTATTCCTATTCTACAACCGCCTATACAAGGCGATTGAAGATTAGAGTGCGGCTACTGATCCAAAACTATACAAGCATGATCAGTGATCGAATGAATCGGTTTTGTATCGTGCTTGATTTTATACTATTAACATCATCTGCAATGCAAATTCAAAATTTCTCAACTACGCATGAGGCGAAAGTTGCCGAGTGTATAGGCTGAGGCATTATACGCAATTTGCATAACTCCAGAAACAAAAAAAAAAAAATAATAATAATAATAATAATAATAATAATAATATTTTAATAATAATAATAATAATAATAATATTGTATGCAGTTTAAAAAACAAATTGTTTTGACTTATCACTCCTTTGGCTTGTCTCTGCCGCAAATGATAATGAACCTTTATTTCAGAAGACTTGATCTACCAACAGAACCATGGGTAAAGAGAAAATTAATGCACCCTTCATACAGCTCTACTTGCCCTAACCTTCCCTAGTTATCCTCTGAACCCAATTATGTAAGTCAATTATCATATATTCTTTGTATTTCCTATAAGAACAGTATAATTAGTTATTTATTATTACCATAAGTTTAATAGTGTATAACATTATATAACACAAACTCTAAAAAAAAACTTTATGTACTGTAATAAACATGCTTGTAAATTTCTTAATGCAAAATTCTGTGCGAAATTTTTATCACTCCATTATCATACTAATACCAGGTTCAACAGCGTGTCAATCAATATTTTGTCATCACTATATCTAATTGTTGGTTTAACTCAAAATAATAGTATATACTTTGAATTCGTTCATGCACAAAAAATTAATAGGGTAAAATTTTCACCCCTTGAATATATTTACCACAATTATATGAACAAGCACCCAGGTGCATACAATATTTTTATGGAAGGGTGCAAGATAGGGTTAAATATCAACCACTTCAACATATAGTATGTACCATCCATGTGAATGATCACACCGAAAAGCATAAGGGTAGAGGTGTATATTCTAACAGGTTGATTATAAAACCTGTAAATTGAGGGGCGTGAATTAAAAACGATGAAAATTCACAGAGGGTTGAAATGTATTGTCACCTAAAAGTGTCAAAAAACTGATTTTGAAAACCTGCATAGTGAATTTTTTAATTATGTTACCCATTTTGTATGTAACTTTACCTCCCACAAGCGGACAACATACCAAATTATTGATTGTTTTGTACAACGAATACAAATTTCTGAACAAACTAGTCCTTATACTGTAATGGCTGAGAATCATATTACTGAAACAATCTTAAAAATGATAAAAAAAATGTTATAAATTACAGAATACGGTGTTTAGAAATTTGAGAGGCCATTTGTGATGAGAAAGCTGTGAAGTGTGAGATGTAAGGACGTATACATAATTTTATAACTTTGGCTCTCTATCAGTGGAAATTCTCGTAAGTGGACACCTCCCGTAAGCGGACACTTTTCCCGGACCCAAGGGTGTCCGCTTATGAGAGATTCAACTGTAAACTGTAAAAAAAAATTTAAAAATAGCCAGAGCCTACTGTGATGGGACTCGAACCCATTGACCTTCACTTTTGTAGAACGGTCAATTTAAACGATGTCTTAACCAAACAAACTAATGCGCTTGTTGAAATTAGCCGTATTTTACACTACTTGACGAAACGCTTTTTTGGTCTTGTGGGTGTAGCGGACACCCTGGGTTGTAATTTTAAAAATGGCGATAAATGTTTGTTGGAAATGATGTCTAATTTATGTGTACAAGTTTCATGCACGTCCATTCAAAACTGGTGACTGGATGCGTTTATAGTTATTGTTGCAACTACACCACCACCAACAAAGATATGAGTAAGGTTCTAAGGTCCGCTTTGCGCGGACCTAACGATGGAAACTACAGTGAACTTGCAGTAAAAAATTTTAACATGTTCCCTTAAGGCCTGTTTATACTATGGCTATGGCAATAATAACAATAAATGGATAAAAAATAGGTTGATAGATATTACAAAAAATTTGAGAGATTTACTAGAACGCCAGGGTAAAAACATTATTTTCATTAAATGCCAAAATCAATAGGGTTTGTGTTATATAATCTTGCAGACTGCAAAGTTTGAAACCAATCGGACTTATTGAATTTTAGTTATTGGGATAATAAACTTTGCCCAAATAAATCTACCACCAGTGCAGGCACTACTCAAAACACAGGGAATCAATTATGGTGGGCGGAGATTGGCGAGACTGGCCACACTAAAAATGTTCCATCCACCCCAAGCTTATTTTAAGGCCTTCTACTCAGCCTAAATTAAACCTGCTAACCATTCTAAGCCTCTGGAAAAGGTAAAAAATACTGTTTTTAACCATATTCCCATCCACCCTTATATTGTGGCTGTCCATCCTTGGATTTTTTTTCGAGATACATTGCTGAAAAAACCAATAGCCTGCCCAGAGTTTTGCTCTTAGGGAGGATGATAAATTTAGCAGCAACACAATTATCATCCCTAGTCATTTATACAATCACCTATGGAACACAATCCATTCCATGTTGCAGATCAGTGCATATGACATTTGTACCTCCCAGGTACCCACTTATACTCCTGGGTGAAGATAGGTAACATGGATAAAGTGTCTTGTCTAGGAACAGCCGACCAGAGTGAGCCTCGAACCCCCAATTTCATGATTTGAAGTCCGAAACACAACCGCTGTACCAACTGCTTCTATATTGTATACACGGTTACATGTTATCTATTAACATTTGTTAAGCTCTTATTTTTATGACTTAATGCAACATGCTTTGAATGATCATGAGAAGGAATTAAAGAATTTATATTACATGGATGGCCTTGCTTCTTTAGGCAATATAATTAAATTTCAACGGATTTTGGTTACTAAATAATAAATTATATAAGAATGATTGATGTAACATATTTGAAGATGACAATAATTTATCGTATCACTGAGTGAGCCGTACTATTTTGTTAATTAACAACCAATTGAAACTAATAATATGTGGGTAACCCTCTTAAAACTCACTCTCTGAAAAACAAATTTCATTCTATACCGGAAAGTTTTAAATACTAAAAAAAAAATCCTCAAACCATTGTTAGGCGAAATTAATTACACTTTTTTGGTCAGTTAGATAAAAGGAGGGCGGAGTAAAAATAAAAATTTTATTTTTCACGTCATACTTTAGCGTAAGACATTAGGTGTACATCCCCAATAGACAGTTTTGTCAAGTCTTATCGCAATGGATAATTGGATTAATTTTCACATGATTACTTAGATATATAGTAAATTCCTACATTTTTTTGAAAATGTAGGGTAAAATTGATCGAACTCTCTAATGGGGATTTACACGTAATGGCAACCCTCCAGTCTGAAGGTATTTTACCAAAAAATAGACTATAAAAGTATTTTTAGCATACATCTCAAAAATTATTCAATTAGGTGTACATCCCCATTATAAAGTTTTGTCAAGTATTATCACAACAAGAATTAGTCTCCATTTGATCGCTTAGCTTTACAGTATATTCATATCCTTTATAAACATTTAATGTGATAAGCCAGTGAGATGGTTAATTCAAAATTACCCTACATTTCTTTGAAAATGTAGGGTAAAATTGATCAAACTCTCTAATATGAATGATATAAACAAAGAAGTAAAGAAGTATTCAAAATAATTGTTATCACATACAACACAATATTTGCATTTTTAGAAAAATATTAATGAATCAGAGGTTGGAATAGAAACAATTTTTATTTTTATTCAAATTTTTAATTATTTTTGTCAAAACGTTCGCTAACATGCCAAAAATAATGTTTTATTTTTATTTAAATTTTCTGCGTCTGAAGGTTTATAAAATAAGGTATATAAATGTCTCACCTATGAAGGACAGGTTCAACCAAAAAAAAAATATCTTCCTTATATGTTTTAGTTTATCATAAAAAGTATATTCAGCCCTGTTTTTTATTTTTTTACGATTTGTTTTACCTATCATAATTATTGGTGAAATAGATGAAAATTGCTAAGTGGGGGATAGTTCAAATTACATGATAGAATCCCTATTCTTTTACATACAAATTGTCTGAAAGAGGGGTATTACATTTTTTCCACTGGATCATAATGCAGACACATACTATGGATAAAAATATCAAAAGTTGGAACGATTTTCATCATTTTACAACAAATCAGGCACAAATACACTTTTTCTGTAAAATCATGAAAAGCAGTTATTTATAAGATAAATCTAACTTATAAATACAAACTTCGACATAATAAAGTATTAAATCTAACCAATGAGGTCTCACTGAACAAAAACGACAAATAAAAAAACCTACCTCTTTTAAGTGAATGTCGCAACAGTCTTAATTTCCTAATCAAGCATTTCAACAAAAAATAAAATTGCTTTTGTTTTGGTAATCTATTACAAGGCCTAACAATAACCTTTGTGTTGCCAAAGCCTGACTGACCCAAACATTGAGAATCAGTGTGAGGGATTTTTTACTTCATTAATCTCAAACTTTTTGGCTAAATACATTGTTTTGGTAATGAATCGTATCAAAACAAATCCCTATTATTTTCAAAATTGAACTTGGAAATTGTTTTATTCATGAATTCTACAGGTAAATCTTTGTTCTGCCAAACTCAAGCAACTAAAAGTATATATTTTTCATTCAGAAAATTATAATCAGGATTTATCTGTTTAATTAGTCTATCCATAACATAGATTTATTATTTACGGATAGATGGTGAACTTACCACTGTAGAATTTTACTATTTAATTTCGTCAGGCTACGTCAAAAACACGCAAGTTAAATAATCATAACTGTTTTATAATTATTGTATTTTTAACATTCTTTTGTTATACAAATTATTTACATATGTCACACATATTTTATGTTGTCAATGTCTTTAGATTTGAATTAAATTTACTTTCATTTATTGATAAATTTGAAACTTCTATGAAAGACTGCGCATGCGCAATTTCAACATAACAGCGTTAGAACGCAACACAATTTGATTGGTTGGATTCCGGAATAGTAGGCACACTACAGTGAACTGCACTCTGGGGCTGTTTTCTGTGGAAGTACACCACCTAGCTGTAAATTATAAATCTATGATCCATAACCATCAACATAGTAAACTTAGTGATGGAATGAAGTGGAAAGGACTTCGATATATTCAGAAAATGTCATTATGGAAACAAAGAACAAAACAAGTCGATCCGACAATAAGACGCGGAAAGCTACGCACAGTATACGTAACAAAAAGTTAATCATTCAATCTTAAGGATGTTGCGTAGCTCTTTATTGAGAGTGGAGCATGTTTCATTTACAAGGCGATTGAAGATTAGAGTGCGGCCACTGATCCAAAACTAAACAATGAACGAATGAATTTGTCCTGATGTCGTACTTCCTTTTATACTATTAACATCATCTGCTATGCAAATTTCAAACTTCTGCGACTACGCCAGAGGTGAAAGTCGCCGAGTGTAGTAGCCTGAGGCATTGTTCGCAATTTGCATAACTCCAGAAACACAAAATAATGTGTTGTATACAGTTTTAATAAAGTAAGTAAGTATTTAAACGTGTTTTTATAATGACATTTTAATTCAATTTTAATGTTAATATATTACCAGTTGATGATTAATTAATTGTTTCATATATCGTAGATATTTAAAGTGACACCCACACAATGCTGGTTATCAGGAAATATATAGTGAAAGAAGACAACGCAAATAGCCACAAACGTGCGTAAAAAGACGGATGGACGGACAGATGGACAGACAGACAGACATTTTTTGAAAAGCTGTTTATAGAGACGCTTTCCGCGTCTAAAAATAAAAGCACATATTTTAACAGGGTTCTTCCTCTTGTTACAATCTTGAGTCTGTTGAGATTGAAACCATAGAATTTGAGTTATCGTGAGCCACTTTCACACAGAAAATATCGCAATGTTACCATAACCATGCCGGCATTATTGCCAGTCTAAACCCTTTTAAATGGAAGGCCAAATTCCGGTAATATGACAGTTTCCTGTGTGAAAGAGGCCAAGCGAAAGGCATAAAATTGGCAGCTTAAATAAAAATGTGCTGTTTTTACAAATATGTTCAACTTTGATATATGTTCAGCTCTGCTTACCCCGGCATTATACAGTGGACCCTTCCACATACATCCGGTTTAAGCCAGTAATAATAATAATAATAATAATAATAATAATAATAATAAAACACTTGTAATGCGCCAATTCCAAAATTAATGATCAAAGGCGCAGATTGCATAACCAGAGCAACAATAGAAAAAGGATGATAGAAGAGAGTAGTTATATGGATTGAAAAAAATAAGTAACGGATAATGGTAATATATTTAGTGTCTGAGGCGGTCTAGAAAATGCCGGCACCGTGCCTGCAATGACGGATAATACCCGTTCACAGTAAGGCTGGCATTCGCCACCCGTTTTACAGTTCTGTGTGACTGGACTTATCACCAACATAACAAAAGTAACAAACTTTTCCCTAACAAATCCACCATGACCACTATAACAACAGCCACAGCCGCCAACAAACATTGGGTAAATCCACTAGCTTACCCAAAGCCTTGAGGCGAATAATTATCAGTTGAGCCACTACTCATAAAAAAAACTATTTCTTTATCGAGTGTAGTGACCAAAAATTATAATAATTTTCAGTTAAAATTGACAACTCTATCATGTCAATATTACAATCCAATGTTGAATGATGAACAAATTATGTTTATCTTCTGAAATATAATTAAATAGTGATTTGATCTCACTGATTGACTTAAATACTTTAATGTTAGATAAATCCTATTATGACCTACATTCTAAACATCAGGATTAAGGAATAAATCTGATACATACACGGTAAAGAGAAATTACAGCTTACCGTATTTAGACCTTCATGTCAATAAATGGTTTTTTATGGGAATGCTAGGTTATTTATATTTTACTTGTCCACATACAGAATTTATTCACAAAAAGAAAAGAAACTTAGGCTCTGATGAATGTACAAAATGATATTTTAATAATAGAAATAATAAATTAAACTTCTACACTACAAAAATGTACATACCTCAGGAGTATTTTCGGATGTACTACATTTATCTTCAGCTGATGTTTCGCTGTGATCTTCTCATTGGTGATGACGTCAGATATGAGTGACGTCATAGAAACTTGAGAAATTTTGGGTGTTGAAAGGTATTCATATTAAAACCAAGGGGCCAAATTTGAACAGAGACAAAGGCTCGGACTTATATCCTGTCTGGGACACCCAAATCCAAAAATGGAGCGGGACAAATTAACTTTTTCAAGTTTCCATAACATCACTCAAATCTGACGTCATCACCAATGAGAAGATCACAGCAAAACATCAGCTGAAGACGGATGTAGTACATCTGAAAGTACTCCTGAGATACGTACATTTTTGTAGTGTAGAAGTTTTAATTTTTTATTTCTATTAATATCTATCACTACGTATGAATCTCCACTTCTATTTGATATTTTAATACATTAAAACTTTGATTAGGGTGCTGTGAACATAATCTCACAAAAAAAACAAACACAGAAAAAACCTACCTTCCAAAGCTGACAAATGTACTTTTGATGAAAAGGCCAAATCAAAAATAACCCCATGGGCTTACTTTTGAGAAAGTACATTTAATAAATGTATATTAATGAATACTATAAACAAAGAAGCGTGTTTGAAAATGAGTTTTAGAGGTTTTTCATTTTAAATTAATTAAAAGTTTTTTTTTTACACTTCACATCATTCAATTCGAAAAGATGCTATCTTAATTTTATGAATAAATTAAGAATAGAAGCCTATTTCGTAACGAATAATCCGATAATAATTTGTATTAAATTTACATTTACAGTTTTCTTTCTTTTTTTTACAAAAATGCAATTTGAGAATCTTATTTTTATAACATATCAAGTTATTCTCTCAGACTAGAACATTTCCAGATCAGTAACATAGTAAGGAAGTCTCATTGATGATGATGACATAGTTCATGTTGAAATAATGAATCCTGTCATGATGGCAAGTATCGCATTACTGGGAGTATGCACTTTCTTACTTGAAGTTATTTTGTGGACATTTCTGATTTTATCAAAAGAAAAGTGGTTTTTCCTATTGGGAATCTGATTTGGTACGGGTTAAAAAGGGTCTAGTTTTGATGACACAGTTAACTCCCCAAAAATCGCAAATTCTTCAAACTATCGTTTTTTTTTTATTGTTTTTCCAGATAGTTCGTTTTTGAGAGAGTAAAGTTTACTTATGTTTATACTCATTTCATAATTTTCGGACTTAAAAAAAAATTTGGGGTTGAGGCTAGGAGGCTAGGATTTCCAATTATAAGTTTGACAAGCCAAAAGTTTATATGCCTTGTTAAATATTACTGTGCATTATTTTAACTTTTTGAGGTCAATTTTTGGGTGGCACACCTAATAATATAAAGGGATGTAAAGGGGGTGGGGCAGCTTTACATTGCTAATATTAGGGGGGTGGGATGCATGCCGGATGATCCTCCCCCACCCCTAAAATCTGCCTCTGTGTTTGATTGGATAATGAAAGGGTAATTTTAGCCTCTGCTCCAACTTATAATTGTGGAATTGTGGAAACAAAATTGTAATTGGTTGTCCCGCCATCATATTTACATAAACGTTGATGTTTACCAATGACATTATCCACATACAGTATGCTGATCACGTAATTCTTCCTGAAGAATCATGCTCTACAATCAATCTCACTTACTTCTTCCCAAGTCTGATTCATGAGTAAAATTTCACACATTTAGTATACAAATATATACGGAGATAAAAAGCTCTGTTTACATCTATGGGTCCCAAAGAGACTGCAAAAGTACTATTTGCTGAGGGGCGCAATAGTACTTTTACAGTCACTGAGAAACCCATAGTTTTAATCCAGAGCCTCATCTCAGTATATATTTGTTTTATATACTGGATTCATAACATTCTTGTTCATTGATTGGTTTGAATAAAGAATTTTAAACTTACCACTTGATGCGGTCACAACCAGTACCAGCGCCGGGTCACATGAGACAGTGCCATCTGTGTTGAAATTGGGTCAGAATTTTTAAAGTCTTTTACTATTTATGAATCAGTAAATGTTACTTTGGTGGTTGAATTATGTTTGATCAGTGACACGCTTTTAACCAATCAAGGATAAATCAATCCAATATATAAAATGTGATATAAACCGGGTGTTGACAGTGTTTTTCAAAAAAACTATAAAGAAGGTAAATATTCTAGTAACAAGTGTACTTTTTACTTTACAAATTATTCTTATTATTATTTTCCTGTTAAAAAAGGCAGCTGTTTTGACAAGTCACTTTAGTTAAACCTATCATTAAACATCAATAATATGTGCTAGAGTATGATGCATGAAGGCGTTAAAAGATAATTGTTTTTGTCAAAGAACCTATTAGATGCTAATTACTACATTCACTCCTCAGCTGTATTTTATTAGCTAACAATTTGTCAACAATTTATTTTAAAGGACTAAAAACTGATTTTGGAAGTTAATTAAAACAATTTTCAGATTGATATCAGATAAAATTCCTTAAAAACATTTAATAAAAAAACACAATCATTAGGCCACCAAGCCCTTAATAAACTAAAGTGATGTTATCTCTAAAGCCCAGCACTCACTTCGTTGTACAATGGTGGCAATCCCTAAACCGTCGCTCCCTATATGTGTAGTTGCCAGATGCGCTGACAATTTTTTTTGTAATTCAACAGGAAAGTCACTAAAAAAACCATCGGCTAACGAGTAGAAGACTGTTATCGCATCTGGCAACCACACACAAAGGGAGCGACGGTTTAGTCGTGTGACTATCGTACGTCCGTTGCACGATGCAGTGAGTGATCGGCTTAATGGGATTAGTATCATTTTCACACCTCAAATTTTTCAGTCTTTATTGGTCAGTAGGCTATTAGTTGTTAAAGTGTCTTTGAATTTGATCCAGGGCGACCTAAAGGTACCAAAAACACTACTGTGCTGCTAGGTAGATCTTCATAGTAATGTAACATGGTAGACCCACCTAGTCGGAGAGTGTTATTTTTTTCAAAGGAAAATTAGAAAAAAAAATGTGTTTTTAAGAATTAATGAGATTATTGTACACAAGCCTACTCTTGATCATAAGTTTAAGTTAGCAAGGATATTATGAATGTCAATTATGTTGATGTCTTTTGCCTAAATTTCTTTAATAATGGCACCCCTACTATTAAAATGCCATGACGTCACTGTCAAGGTTTTGCGTATTGTATGTCATCGTACCTGCTATTAAGAGAAGTAGCAGTAAAAGTAGCGTGAAGCGGCCTAGAATAATGGTAACAAGATACACCATCATATCACTAATGCCTGTTGGAAGTAGAATGATGACATAGATAGGACGGATGAGAAATCCTGAAATTACAAATGCTGTCTTGGCATATTAGCCTTCGTCAACTGTCATTGCGAAGAGATGGTACAGTGGTGTTTAATGCTTTACTTATTTCAAATTTATTATGATTAATTATACAGAATGGTAATAATATGCATATATGTAGTGTCTAATGTATCAACGATTAGTCTAGGTGCTGTATAGTATACAAATATGTTGCCTTCCAAGTTTCTAGTTAAAACTAGGGCAGCGGTACCTCCAAATACTACTAGCCCTTTGAAAAAATAATATCCTCCAACTAGGGTTAACATGGTAGATAATGGTAGTGAAAAGGTAGATCTGGGTAGTCAACAGGGTTAACCCTATAAAAACCACCATTAACATATAACGTTAATATTATTATCCTATTATGACCAAAATCCATACAAATTCTCAATTAACACAAGGTCATCTTCCCCCTAGGGAGACTACCAATCATATGGTGTCAGCAATAGGAAATATACATAAGAAAATACAACCAATAATAGAGCTTTAGATTAATTAAAACTGACATCACAACAATCACTTAATGACCTTAAGGTACCAATAACACTACTGTGCTGCTAGGTAGATCTTCATAGTAATGTAACATGGTTGACCCACCTAGTTTAAGAGTGTTATTTTTTTTCAAAGGGAGCGCTAGAATTTGACCAAGGCACCAAGGCCATTTGCTTCGAGTGCCCGCTCAACTGCCATTAATAGACCTTTAAACTAATTAGAACTGACACCATGACAATCAATTACTTTTTGAGCTTAATTTATCAATAACATCAATAAATATACTACCTAGTTACTAGGTAGTTCTCTGTGGTTTTAGGTAGATCTTTCTAGTAGTGTAACATGGTAGACCCACCTTGTTTGAGGATGTTATTTTTATCAAAGGATTTGGGTGAATTAATCCCAAACACTGGTCATTAATAAGAACATTTAAATAAAATATTGAAACATGCTACATGAGAAATCTATAAGAAAATATCAATTTATATTAGCAAAAGTTTTCTATAAGTTAATATACAAATCACATTGATTTAAAAGCACTTTATGAGTTAATAAAATGAGCCATAAAAGATATTAAAAAGCAATAAAAAGTACAGTGAACAAGTTTCTGCTGCAGCAAGTTAATATTATTTCATTGACACGGCAGAAATAGATTTAATTAAATCTAAATATCAAACCATGTTGACACCTTACTATATTTTCCATGACAAACGTAGAAAATATGGAAATGAGCTATGTACAACAAGAAAGGAAATACAGATACTATCTATCACAGATGGAGCTGTGTATCATTTGCAGGTGGGGTAGTCTATAACCCCGTTTATACTGAATTGTAAAACGAGATATTGCGATAATTCACAAATGCCGGCTTTAGTGCAAAAGGGAACTTTCCCTTCAATGTCAACACATTACCGGCATTTGTTAGACCGCCTCAGACCCTAGAAATATTACCATTATATTACCATTATATTACCATCTCCCCCGGAAAAATTTGGTCTTTAAATGTCTGGAAATAGCCTTAGGGCGTGTTAAGAGATCAAAACCTTTTCTTGTGAGTGTTGAATATTGTTGTTTTATTGACAATGTTAATAGTATTGATATATTTTACTTTCCGAATGGGGGGAGGGGGAGCCTGGGGCTACCCCTGCCTCAGCCCTAAACATGATGGGGTTGAAGTGGCTGGAGAGTTAATAATAATTCAAATTAAGTATTATGTATCAAAACATCTTTACCTGCCACCATAGGAAAGCAACAGTAAATATTATGTGTTAGTATTTGGCCTATCTCTCTATCTGTTTGCCTTTTAATCTAGCTAATCAATCTCAAGATATATTTGTTTAAAGTTAAACAAATATTTAATTATGTATTAACTAATGTTATTGCAATCGTCTAACATAAATTGATAAATGTGGGCATTCATTTTGTTTGTATTTCATGTTTAGAGGTAAATGTCCGAATGATTAATGCAGATGACATAATCCATAGGCATGGGCGCATATATGAGGTCTCACCACAAAATGAGTCGCATTGTAGGTGAGATCAAATTCAGATAATCACCAAATAGAAGTGGAGTCAATTATTTTAGAAATTTTGTTTTAATCAATTATGAGTAGTATGGTACTTATATTTCATCACAATATACTTTTTAGGTCAGTTTCATAAAGGAAAGTGCCCTATGCAGATTTTGCGAGATTTGTAGTTTTTAATTGTTTTGCTTGGTGATTACTTTATGGGTTGTTTTCTCAAAACCATATTTCCATATATGAAAACTTCAAATGCTCATATCTTTGGATCTACTCATCCAATGAATGTCATTGATAGTGTCAATTACAGCTTATATTATTCTCTATTAGAAGGTACCAATAACTCAATTTTGAATTTTCCTACCATGAGACTCAATTTTGTGGTGAAACCTCACATATTTTCGGAAGGAACATTAGACTCCCGAACCCTCCATAAACTAAGTTATCTTAATATACGAGGTTAGTACAGTGTTTCAAATATTCTTAAACCTTTTACAATTTTCATTTTCAGTAGGCTATTAGTTTTACCAATTTCCTTCAATTTGCTTTAGGGTAATAGGTGTTAATTGTTGTGACCCGCTAAGCAAACGGTTGTGAAACAAGACAAGACAGCTGGATAAAGTACAAATAGATACAAAGATGACAAAGACAGACATAGAGAACAATCTGAATAAATATAGACAACTAGGTCGCAAGAGTACAGGAAGTTGAAATACCAAACAGGAGATTTTTAATCATAGGAAATCAGGTATCTTCAAGTTACTGATAACTAGACACACTTATGAACGTATCTTACTATAACAATTTCACATGAACCTGGAGGCAAGAACATGTTGGCACCACTCCACCAAGTGTGCAATGGTATCTTATACTACTGCACAAACGCTGGGCCATCTGAGCATTGATAAACCCCTTTCACACAAAACTGTAAACTGGGAAAATTGCGGTAATTCGCGAATGCCGCTTTTGTGTTAAAGGGTACTTTCCCTTCACTGCCGGCACAGCGCCAGCATTCGTTTGACCGTCTCAGATTCTAGACATATTACCGTTATATTACCTTCACTGCCTTAGGCCAGATGTGTATAAAAGGTTCCACAGTCAAATGAGTAGTGATCCCTCCACCTTCCTTTGGTGAATCCTGGATTCGTCCCTGCCAAGTTTACCTGTTTATATTGATTTCATAGAATTTTTAGTCTTTAAGAGGGTCAGGGGCTTGGGGTAGAAATCTGTACATGTTGGTTTGAATCCCACTCAATAACTTGCCGATTTGTTTTCTCAACTGTATTTGGTACATTCTCAAAGCTATAACCTATATTAAGTCTACTGTAGTTACTGCAGTAATTCAGTTACATGTTTTCTAATTCTATTACAAAAAGTATCTTAGGGACTACTTCAAATTATTCTACTGCAGTTACTGCAGTAACCTATTAAGTCTACTGCAGTTAGTGCATTAATCCAGTTAAATTATGTTTTCTTTGGTGACTACATCATTAAAACACAAGTTCTCATCTCGACATATTGTTTTCAGTAATTCTCTTTTGTGTACTGAACCAAAACTGTAACTGAATTACTTCAGTAACTGCAGCAGGTTAATCTTGAGATTTTCACTACATAAAATCACAGTCTGCTCCATTCAATGAATTCATTTAATGTAGACAATAGAATAATTACAAATTTTTACACGCCGGTTATCTGTGGAGTATAGAACTATTGCATCTCAGGATGATGTGGAAATGCTAGGAAAGTCTATACTATAATAGAATACACCGAATTAGCGACCTTGTTTACATCTAGATTCGTGGGTATAAATATAAATAGAGGGCGCTATTTTCTATA
>JAOTQE010061425.1:0-18585 GCA_025631205.1 Nesometra sesokonis | reverse complement strand
ACATTTCTCCTGATTTGTTGACACAATGGTGGTCGTGCACTGCTGATAGTTTCTGACCTTTCTTCCTTTCCTCTGTTCGAAACAAATTATTATTATTGTTAGTGTTAGTGTTAGTGTTAGTGTTAGTCAACGATCGACAGGAAAACAGGCTTAAAGGAAGTTGGGGTGTTGTGTGGGTAAGCGCACTGTTCGCTGTGCTAGTAATGCTTTCCTGACTTTATGTCTAACAACCAAATATATAACTGTTATTACCAATTGCTTTTTAGTCTATTTTTATATTCTATCTTAGAACACGTAAACAAGGAACACATGTACATTTAAAAATATGGAGATGGGGACCATTGACACTCCTGCTAAGAATGTATTAATAGTTGATCCTTTCGTATTTAACTTAAAACATTGTTATTGTATTGAGAAAGAGAAATGAATATGATTTTAATCGATTACCTGTATTTCATTTCTAAATATTTCACTCTGCCTACTTTATAGGTAACATTATCGTGTTTATGTATATTGACAATGCTCCAGAATGGGCGTACGAGGTGCATATTGATAGAGCAACGTACGTACAGTTCAATGGGAACTTCGAGATTAAAATTTTTCTATGGATAAATCTATTGGACAATTAATTAACAGACAAAATCTCATAACATTTCAACAATGAGATAATGGTGAATGTTAAAAAAATCATGTTTAAAAAAACTTGTTAGAAATGAGTTCCAAATCAAAAGTGGCTTTACTACACAAACACAGAAATTTTAAACCCGGATCTCCCCTTTAAATTAAAACACTTTTTCAGTTAATGCAGGTTAATGTTTTGCGCCTGGAAAATGTATTTGTTAGAATAACCCGAACTTCTAAAATGCACCAGGCTAGTGGGTTAAGAGACGTGGAATGTTGATTCGTGTCCTAACCGAGAACAGTGAGACATGTTCGCAAACTGTTTCAACTGTACTGATGATAGTGTCTGTTTCCAACGAGCATCCCGTATCACCATGTCAAAGTTAGGAAAAAATGTCTAAAGCTAACGTAATGTAAATTATTGAGATAACTAATAATGCTTCAATATTATAAATTAAAATCATATAAATTAAATATGCCATATAATCCTAAGGTGAAACACTGACTTGTGTAGTGCATGGCTTCATTATTTACCATTGATTCAATCCTTTCCAGATCGTTAGTAGTTCCTTTCAAAAATGGGCCTTTAGCCATAGGATGAATGTAATTGTATTGTTTGGTGTTTGATCAATTGCGCAATATATTGTAAGTGCCCGAACCATAGGTATCTTAAACTTTCTTATAACACAATATTATTGGAAGCGCAATCTTGTATTTTTATTGTCAAATTACAGTATAATTCTGATACGTTTGGCATTGGAGTTTGGTTGATAGTCAAGGGGCTAAAGAAAAAAATGCAGCGATTTCTTTATCATAACATTAATTTGTCTTTGTTTTTCATGACACGTACTAGGTCTGCTTCGTTGTTAAAAACATATCGCATCAGTGGTGTGTTAACATTAAGTGTTTACGAAGATGATGAAGATATTAACGCACAAGTGGAATATACTCTACCAGTAGTAAGACTAAATGTATGATAAGTATTTATCATTTAATTTATTAACTTTGAACGAAAAGTGGACACAATGGACTTACCAGACCTGACTAAAATTAAATTTATACTGTTTTGATCTAAACATGATAGACTGTGTTTAAGAGACTTGTATATATGACCTGTATTATTTCGAATGTATTTTAGTTTACTATATTTTCCATATATTACATTTTAATTTTATTAACATTATAATTATAGGAATCGCTTTTACATGAAGAAAAACACGTTTGTGGTTTCTATGATACTTCATCTGGGTAATTTTTTATTATTATGGTTATCATTATCATCAACATTATCACTATGATCAACAGCATTATTTGTTAACGTATGTAACAGATATCATATGTAACAGGGAAGATCCAGGACGATTTTAATGGGAGAAGCGCTTAGCGACTGAAGCGAGAAACCGCTAGCTGGGCTAGGGGACCACCAAGGGCCACGGTGGGGTCCTGTGGCGAAGCCGCTCCCCTCGGAAGCTGTGGTTAGGGCAATTTTGGTCGTTTCAATCGGTTTCGATTATATGAGGCATGTCGTGGCAAACCTACCAAGTTGTAGAAAAATTTAAAATTTAGTTTTTGTAAGCTTTAAAATAAGGGGTCAGTTATCAAAATCAGACATCTATAACTGAAGTTATTGAAAAAAATATACCTAAAATGTTCTTTGTATGTGTTTATATTTCCTTTTGTTTATTTGCTTATTTCTCAATAACTTCCTGTGCGACAACTTGGTGGTTTTGCCTGACTATACTCATAGATCTGGTTAATCCAGTGGCAGTTTTTGAATTGATGCAAGACTAAGAAATGTAGACTTTTATTTTTGTAGTGTGCACGGACTTTTCAGTGATTGTGTACCGCAGTTGTTTTGACGTAACAAACGGTGGAGTGTATATAAATACCCCTGTCCCAAAGCGGGAACTTCGTGAAAAAAGTTAGACTAAGACGCTCGTGTATGGCATTCTAAATGAAAGCTTGTGTTTGTATTATCTAACCTGGAGTTGTGGGAAAGAACTGGTGCGAAATGTACCGGCAGTGGCGCAGCCAGAATGGCATGGAAAAGAGGGTCAAACCTGGGAGCCACCGAAGGCCCCGGTCGAAATCCAGGGTCCGAAGCCCCCGGAAAAAATTGCGTTATTTTACATGCTAAAACACACATTAGAATCAATCAAAATGTCCCGGTTTGAAGTGGTAGCGTGTGGTGGACCAGGAATATTGGAAAGGAAGAGAAACGACGATTGGAAGTTCACAGAACATTTAACAATTAAACCTTTCCGAAATAACACCTGAATACATTTTATAAGTTTTTCGAAGTGTCACAATTTAATGCGATTCATCATTTTGAACGGGAGAAAACACACCCGAACCCAGATGCGACATTAAAAAGTGGACCTCTATATGTTCGGAAATGGCACACTATATAAAATGTGGTTAATTGCCTATTATGGAATGTGTACAGCTCTTCGGTTGAAGTTGGGCTTTGATAATTCACCACTTTTAATGGGGCACCTCAAACCCGTAAGCAGGATTGCTTGAAGGGGGTTCCTTGGACAGGAACGGATCCTGACATTAGGGTGAGTTGTGCGGGAGCGTGATTTACTAAAGTTCGCAGTGCCTAGCTCAACCACGACCATGGCGGCGTTAACGTAGGCACCACGAACATTTTATAATAGGCCTATTGCACTTCTACATGGTCGGAAATGACACTCTTATACATTAAAATAAAGTGTTCCAATTTAACGCAACTGCGGAATGACTGAAGTATGACTTCATTTGGAGAAAACAGCACATCCATTTAAACTCGATCATAGTTGTTGGGCGAGATGCGAAAATGTTAGTATATTGTACTTCTAGATGATCAAAAATGATAATCTTTTACATTATAGATGCATTTTGAAATTTAAAAATTAAAAGCAATTGAGGCATGACTGTGTTACCATTTGAATACAATGATAAAACCACACCCACCTCAGTTGCACTATGGTTGGTGCTGAGATGGGAAAACTTTAGAATAATGACACCACGCCCGGAGCTTCAAGGGGTCACAATTTAACACAATTGAGGCATGATTTGGTATTAAAAATAATAAAACACTGACATCAGCTTCCTCGTGAAGTGAGAAAATATGCCTAGAATGAAGCATCTCTAAATATTCAGAATTGGCACTCTTTTACTTTAATTTCACGTAATTGAAGGAGTGCGGGGGTTTTAGACATGGGTTTGGGGTTTGCTAGACAAGGTATTGCTAGAAAACGACGTTCATCTCCCCCACCAAAAAAAAAAACCAGCTGCAGGGCCTGTGGACCCTGCCCCAAGGCTGGGAAACCTGATGCTATTAAACAGAGTGTCACACCAAGATGCTCCCTGTAATAATTGTGGAATTCTGGTTTCAGACACATTTTAGTAATTTTGTCATTGATGATGTCATTAATTAATTAGTTCGTTCGTTCGTATAAAATTAAAAGTATTTATAAGACTACATAATACAATTACACTAGGCGATAATAACTCCCACATGCCAGTAGTTTCCTTCCTTGAGCCCGTAATGGTCAAGGACATTTATTTCATTTTTTTTATATAAGGCCTTTGGCCCAAATAAAATACAGTTGGTATTTACAGAGGTAAATGATCACTTCCAACGTTTGTTACTTGATACTCGTAGAAAAGGTTAGGCCTCAATGTCCTTTAAAACCCAACTGCTTTGAACTTTTTAACCGGTGGCGCTAGTACTACATCGTGGGGGATTCCAAATATTAATTATCCGTTGCGAGAAAAAAAATTTGTACGGCATCTGAGAGATTTAGTAAGTTTCTTCCTAAATAGTTTAAATGGGTGTCATCTGCTACTGGTTACTACTTGTCTCTTGAAAAATAGATCAGGATTCACATTTTCAAAATGATTAAGAATTTTGTATTTTGTACACCTCAATAAGACCACCCCGGATCCTTCTGTTAATCAAAGGTAATATCTGTAAAGCTTCCAGTCTTTGAGGGTATTCTAAATCTCTAAGCTCAGGAACCAGTTTAGTAACTCTTCTCTGAATTATCTCAAGAATTTCTATATCTTGTTTAAAGTCTGGGTTCCACCAGGCTTGGATACAGTATTCGAGATGTGGTCGTATATGTCTTATAAAGAATCTGAAAGCCCTCAATATCGATATACTTGTAGGTTCGTTTAATAATCTTCAATGCTGTATTGCCTTTATTCGCTGCCTTTTGGTCTTTAGACTGTCTTAAGCTTAAGACGGTCTATAATCGTGACGTCACGCACTGTCTTTAATTATAGACCATTGCTTTACCGCAGTCTTAGGAGTTAGCGGTCTTAAATATTAAAGCCTGCTTGTAGGCAATGGTCATCACTTACAATGTGGCATCAGCATTATTTTACCTTGAATTGCCTGTTTTAATAAATTGTTATAACTACAACTGTTTAAACATACACCACACCATATTATGAAATTAAAACTAGTATAACGTTTTCGTAAAAAAAAGTTACCTAAAATAGCGCCCTCAATTACTGTTACTATGGAGTGCTTGTTCGAGATTCAATACTCAACACGGTCTTAGGAAAGACTGTTTTATAGCAATGGTCTAACTTGGGTGACTTAGCTAAGACCATCTATGTGTTAAAGCCGGCTTTATTCTGTAAGACCGTCAGTTAAGACTGTTTTATAGCAATCCGCCCCAGGTCATTAGATATTATTACTCCTACATCGCGCTCGCCTACTGTTTTATCCAAAACAACACCACACATGGAATAATTTAGGTTCTGGTTGTTGGATCCCAAGTGCACACTTTTACATTTATCAACAGTGAAACGTATCAACCAGTCATCTGACCACTTAATAACAGGATTCAGATCTTGCTGGAGAATATTGTTATCCTCATTAGCTCTTCCAAAAACTTTTGCGTCATCAGTAAACAGCTTAACATGTGAAGATATGATATCAGTAATATCATTAACGAACAATAACAAGAGAGTTGGGCCCAAGACTGACCCCTGGGGAACACCACTTGTTACAGGAAATGATGATTCTTGACCTTTAACAGCCACAAATTGATATCTATCGCTTAAAGAATTTCTTATCCATTTTAAGATTTTCCCTTCAAAACCTATGCTTGAAGTTTCACAATTAATCTACGATGACCAAATCATAATCTATTATAACATCATCAAGTAAATCATTAGTTCTTTGGGCTAAAATAGTGGTTGGGTCATCATCTTCAACGATATGGACACATTTTAAAAAAAAAATGCAACTTCTTCAGCAACTTCATCATTACTAGTAACCATCATGCTATCCTCATTTTCTACTTGACATATTTCTGCCCTGACTTTCTGATTCCTCCGGACATAAGCATAGACAGATTTGGGATGTTTAGAAACATGTATTAACAGTCTCTTTTCATAATTGGCTTTATTATTCTAACAATCCGCCTTGTTTTATTGTTCTGTCTTTTGTATTCATTTTCGATCAGTGGTAGTGTAAATAAGCGATGTAGCCTGTACTTTTCTTTAATTGCTTTCAAAGCTTTGGTAGTCGTCCATTCTAACAATCCGCCTTGTTTTATTGTTCTGCCTTTTGTATTCATTTTCGATCAGTGGTAGTTGTGTTGCTTTAAATAAGCGATATAGCCTGTACTTTTCTTTAATTGCTTTCAAAACTCTGGTAGTCCTCCATTCTGGTTTCTTCCTCATTGTATCTTTAGTTTTAGGTACATTTCTTGAAACTGATTTATGATAGAACTCTTTAAAATAGTTGAAAGATTCATCAACACTCATAACTTGGAGAACATTTTCCCAATTTTCACTCTCAAACCCAGAAGAAATATTTTTAAAATTTCCTTTCCTGTAGTTAAGTTTAATTGTTTCGACTTGAGTTTCAAGAGTTAGACTACTTGAATAACATTTGCATTTCCAGGTTAAATCTACATGGTCACTTTTTCAAAGAGGTCCAATTTCCCGCATATTTTCAATTGACAATTCACATATTATAGTGTTTACGAATATCATTGTAAAAAGGGCAAATTAATGTAAAATGATATTCATCTTCAAATAAATTTCATGTACAATGTTTGGATATTCTGTCTTTTTTATCATTTTTCCCCCTCTACCAGTTTCTGGTCATTATCATCATTACCGTTGTTCATAGGCTAATTGTCATAAACTTCAACATAACTGTCGTCATCGCCATCACCATCAAAACATCTAGTCTATTTATCGCCGTATTATCTTTACCATAACATATATATTTTACATCATTTCTAGCAAGTGGTCCTCCAAAGGCTGTCGGATCTTGAATTTTACTAGGCAGACTGTCAGTTGCACGTGTTCGCATCTTACTAGTTTTGCGGTTCTGATGCAGACCTCAAGTAACAAGGTATATTGTATATTAACATTAATAATAATAATAATAGTAATAGTAGTAATAGTAATAGTAATAGTAATAGTAGTAATAGTAATAGTAGTAGTAGTAATAGTAATAATAGTAGTAGTAGAATAATAGTAGTAGAAGTAGTATTTGATGAATTATGATGTTGAGATGATGTTCACGCAATCAATTAGATTATCCTTCCCTAAGAGTCCCATCTTGTCCTGCTGTCCAAAACAGACGCTATATTTTGATGTCCACAGAAGAGGAAGTATGGTCCAGTACACCGTGGTAAAACCTACTCATCTCGAAAGATGCAATGGTTTCTTTTAAGTACAAACGATCCGATGTATACATTGGGCCTATGTTTTGTAGTCCTTATCTGAGAAGACTTATCGTAGATTACCTAAATGTTTAAAGTGTAAGTGTGTGTGTGGGTGTGTGTGTGTGTGGGTTTATTTCCAAGTTGTTTGTTTTCCCCTAAATCATTAACTCCTCCTTTGCTGTCAAATGATTATTCATTCTTTTTATATGCTGAGTGAGCTGCAAGTATCCTAATCAGTCTAACTTCATCACTTCATCATAGGAGGATGATACATCATACTCGTACAGATGTTCAATATTCTCTTTACTTTAAACTAGTAAACCAACGCAAATTGTAGCATTTCAACTTTTTTTTTTTAATTGTTCTGATCAGACTGCTAGAGTAATTATCTTTCGAGGCTCTTAAATTTTGCAATCTTCTTCTTTGATTCCAACTACTTTAAAGATCAGCGAGGAGGCCTTTCATCATCTGTAGTACTTTAGTACTTAGGAAAGTACAAAACAATTGTTTTGAGAATTGTAGCTACAATTCTCAAAACAATTGTTTTGTTTACTTTGTAGACCTTTTGGAGGAGAACCAATATCAGATGCATTATCGTGGTCAGTTTTATTTTTAAGTAATGTCCAATTTTTTCTTTAGATGTAAATGTAGACTAACAATCTTTATGATAAAACAACAAATTAAAATTCGATCAAATGATTAGATTTTTGAAGAGCTAAGTTACAATGGATTGAATCAAACTTTTCGCCTGTATTATATTTAGATTTACCTGGAATATCATTTAATTGTAATTCAGAGGTGCAGTACAAAACGGCTTGTCATATGGGATTATACCTATTATCTGTAACATCCCTATCTACCAGCTCCCGTCAATCCATACTCTGTCCCTTGATATTCCACTCTGATAAAATTATGCTGCAATAAAATTAATAAGTAAATTTATTTTTAATTATTCATTCATAATGAAAGTTTAATATTATATTGATGTTGTTTTGCCCGTAGTTATCAAGAAAAGATGAAGTCGTGAACTCATGGATTACGACCATTGGACTTATCCTATCTATCGTGACTCTAACGGCTAATCTACTCATCTATTTAATATTACGGTACGGAATTTAAGGATGAAAAAAATCATTATTTGTTGCCAAATTGTATTTGTTTTTTTTAAAGAAACGAAAAACGGAAACTCTATATTAGTTGGCACAAAATTGTCAAAAAAATTACGTCGTGGCTTTTCTGAATTAACCCCTTACAGTCAGTTGACAGATTGAAACGCCTGAATCGAAATACTCCTGCTTCTTTCTTATTAAATTTCAGGGCAGTAGCCACAACATTTAATTGGGTTACGATCAGAGCGATCAAATAGTGGCTGGGGGCCAGGGGAACCAAGGTTCCCGTGAGATAATCAATGAAATGGATCTTGTGAGATCAAATGGAAACTAGTCAGCCCTTATGACCTGGCCAATTTTATTTAATTTTACTATTACCAGTAAAACGGCCCAAAGTAGGTATTGTCTCGTATTTTAATTTTCTGACGTCATTTCGAAAATGAGGGAACAATTAAAATTGAAAAAAAATGAAAGAAAAGTTGGTGGAACCCACAAAAGACAAAAAGTGCCCCGAGAGGTATTCTTTAGAATCATTTTAATGATGTTTTAGTGTTAGATTTTACAAACAATTATTACTGAAACAAGAGGCACACATAAATAAAATTTAAAAAACAAGTACAGTAGGCTTATCACAGTAATATTTCATTCAAAACATAATTGGATAAATTGTGATTAATTAGACAAAATGTGATACAAATGTAATATGGACTATAGGCTACAGATTTGTATCAAATTTGAAGAAAAACAAACTTCCCTGTGATTATTTTTTTAGTATGAAGACAGATGGTACACTTTCAGTTTGCCATTGTTCAACTAAAGAAAACACTTGATGAGCTCCAAGTATTAAACTATTTACAAAGCTCTACATTAACAGTCTAAATTATAATATTCTGGTAACCTCTATTTTAGACAGATTTCGAAAATGCTTTTAGTTGTCCAGAACAAAATTAATCACATTTATATTTTACAATCTACTCTGTAGAATGTTGTTTTTAGGAATGATTCCCGTTTCTTGGAAACGGAATATTAGTCAGGTGATAATCTGATATGGGATGTGCTCAACTGCAAAAAAAAAATGGTCAGATTGGAACCTGACCAACCGTAGACCTACTTTTAGCTACATCCTTTAATTTACTGCCAACTTAGCATAAATGCTAATAGACGTGCTCACAGCGTGTGCCAACTTAGCAGAAAGGCTAATGCAGATGTTCCTGTTAGAAAACTCCCTTTGAGGAAACTGTACAGAAGTCTAACTCGGAAGCTCATGCTTGTTTAGAAAGCCGATAAAGTTCTACACATTTTGATGTATAATTTGTTAGGGGTTGCTTTGGTAAAAGTTCGACTTTTTTGGTTTGTAATTTCGCAAAAACCTTTTCCAAAGGGAACAATAGTAATTAACTTATTATTTTATGCACACAACCATATATTTTCATGCTATAAATTAGAATTACAAAGAAATTATAAAATAGAAAACAAAAAATCATGACGGCATGAAACAGACTATACTGAACAAAGTTTTTTTTTATAAATGCTTTTTTAAATTCTCAATATTTGTTTAGTTAAATATAAATATTTAATACACTATAAAATAATAGCAATGTGGTGGTTTTGGCTCGTTATCAGCTGGCACTGTTAATTAATTAACTGTTAAACACATGGCAGTCAAAGGGTTAACTTTCACAGGAGGAAATTTTTTTTCATTTAAAAAATTTCACTACCTTGTGACGATTCATTATTTCATTGTTGAATGTTACTTGCAGTCCAAGAAGATGATAAGGTGATTAATTTGAATTTGAATTTGTTTTGTTTTTTTTATTCAGGGCCTATAAAATATCTATTCGTCACAAGATCCACATCAACCTTATCCTGTGCATGCTCTGCGTTGATTTGGTATTTTTAACCGCCATTAATAGCAACGGAAATAAGGTAATCATTGCGGCTTTGTTGTCCAATTCGAGAGAACATCCTCTAGAAGACATGTTCGGTCCTATCATTCCGTTCAAAAAATGCATCCCATTTTGTTAATTACATTGCTTGATGAATAGTTTGGTTAGTTTGGTAATTTACTGTCTGACTTAGTGATTGACCGGCCGTCCGACCGACCGTCTGACCGATTGACCGACTGACCCATATGTTTGCTATGGTGTATAGCTGGTTGAATATTATTCTTCTAATCAATCTCTCACGAATCAATTGATCGATGGATTCATTAAATAAATTATTCTATGTTGTTTTTCAGACATGTTGTAAATTCGTTGCTATTCTCCTGCATTATCTTGTCCTCTGTGTGTTTACGTGGATGCTGGCAGAAGCATTTTTTCTGGTCATGAAAGTTGTACTCAACACCGGCAATATTTACAAATTGAAACATTATATGCTGTTATGTTATCTGATACCAGCGTGTGTCGTTGCCATGGTTACTATAATAAACCATGACTGTTATGGCAGTAAAACACTGTAAGTATCATTTATTTATCAGTATTTACTGTTTTTTTATTGGTTAATACAATATTATGTGAGTAAAACACTAAGTACAGTTTATCAACTCTTATCAGGGAAATTAGCGCCGCCCTAGGACCAGATTTTCAAATTCAAATTCAAATTCAGTAAACATTTATTTTCATCCAAAAAAGGAAAATATTTATAATATGAATTATAAGACAATGTACACTTAAACAGTAAATGGATAAATAAATTTAAACTTTAAAATATGAAAAGTTTCCATTCGGCGCGTTGTAAAAAATATTTATTGCGCCTATTGCGTTCCGTACTTGACTTTAAAACATGATATGTTTCATATATCAGTGATTATCAACCATTTGTCGCCACTTTGCCGTGTTCTGAAATTCAGAAAAGCAATAGGGATAACCTAAAATTTATAAATATGCCTAATTTCGTATTTTACTTTAATTGTTGGCAGAATAAAAGAAACAGTGGCCTGTTGTATATTCTGCCCAAAATTGGAAGAAGATATTATATCGAAAATCATAGTTTTAAAATAATGAGCAAAATTCTTTATTGTTTATGTATACTCTGTGTGGATAAAAAACATAAATATCATATTAATTTCATATTTCTGGGCATTTTTGTTTGTGGTATATGATTAATTCACATGAAAGATACCATCAATAGGATGCCCTAGAACCAAAAACCTCAAAATCTCAAAAAGTGGACGTAATGCCTTTTCCATTTTACGACAGTATTGTAGATGGACAACAACAAACTGTACCGAGTAACACCAACACCGCCACCACCACCAACAGATAATTGCCATTGGTCTTAATAAAAGAAATAAAGAAATATAACGCAAAGTACCATTATATAAACAACTTCCCAGTTGAACGAACGTTGTCTTCTTTAAATAAAAGAGTCCGTTCATTATTGTTGATGTCCAATTTTTGTTATAGTTGTTTAGTTATTTTTCTTAATTTTCAGTTGTTGGCTTAAAGGACGTTGTGTTTTTGCCGTTGTGATTCCTGTCCAGCTTGTCATTACAGTAAGCATTCCGTTCAAAGTCGTTAATATTCCGTTCGTATAACTTCGCTCCCTCTCACTTTACAGACAATAACATTATCTTTCAGTGTTCTGGTAATCCGCAATAACTATCTAAGGAAGCAAGCAAGGAAGCTAAATTTTCTCGGAAAATCCCTCTTTGAGTTAGTTTACCTCAGAAACACAGTTTCCAAGATAATTTGTGTTAACATTCCATCTTTTATTATTTGAACTATCTTGAAATAGATTCTGAAAAAATAAAGGATTAAATATTAGGAAAGATGGCATTCTACGATAAGGAATCCGTTGTCGGAGGTACAATATCTTATGACTGAATATATAATTTAGCATTATTTACATAAACCAAAAAGGTTGAAAATAATTGTATCATTTCTAGTGTTAATTATCTGTATGTGATCATTTTATTGTAATGACTGGAAGATTCAACATATTATAATATTTATATTTCATGCATTTGCAGGCAGGCATTGTGGTATTAGGTAAAATGGTTTACATCATTTATACAAGATCTGGACCAATGTTGACAAAACCACCAAAGATACAAAAGGAATACAGACAATTAAGGTACAAGTAAACAATAGTAAGCTATCTTGATCAGTCAATCCATCGATCGATCGATTAATCAACCAAAAACGAACCAATTGATCTTTCGACCAGTTGATCCGTTGGTTAATCGACCGATCGATCAATCAACCAACCAACCAACCAACCAATCAATCAATCAATCAATCAAGGGCATATGCTTTACCAAGGTCAAGTACTAAAACGCGCGGCTCTTATTGAAAAGAATATACTTGCCGCGCGTCGATTTATTAGTTGACCTTAATCTGCACATGCGCAGTTGAAACCGTCAGATGACCAATCAATCAATCAATCAATCGATCAATCGACGAATCAATAAATCAAGCAATCAATCGATCGACCAATAATTACGCCAATTAATATATCAAATCAATCGAACAATAAATCGATTTTAAAATATAAATTTTAAATAATTTAATCAATCTATCATTAAATTTTGAATGACTGTCACCTCTTCTTCTCAACTTATTTTTACATTTTTCTGTTTACCTTATATTGTTTATTATAATATATATATAATAATGCTAGTGTTTTAACTATTTAGGAATGCGGTGCGAGGAAGTTTTGTTCTTTTCCCGATTCTTGGTGGAACGTGGATTATAGGGGTTTTTGTTGTTGAAACAACAAGCGTACTCTTCGTTTATCTCTTTAATATTCTTAACTCGCTGCAAGGTGTTTTCGTATTCGTAGTTTGCTGCCTTTTGGATAATGAGGTCAGTAATGTAAAATTAATAATTAACAAATTGACCTTAATTATTCTGTTGTTAGTCGACAGTTTCCAGCTATACATAAAAAACCCTATTTTGCACGCTCAATAATTTGTTCATTCAAATGCATTTTTTACAAAACACAAGTTCAGATAAAACAGAACAAAATTAAATTCTTCTTTAAATTATGCTAAGAATATATGAATAAAAAAAAACGACAGTAAATAATTATATTAATATTATTCAGATATTTACCTAGGCCTAGATCCCTTTCATCTGTCTTTTACAACATATTACTTACAAAGTTATCTATTCAATATGATGACTGGTTGATGTTTTATTACTGCTGTGAAATGCATTATTGTTTAATAGTTTTGGTTCTAGCCTACAGAGACAGACAGCATTGGAGACAGGTTTTTAATTACATTATTCTTGTTAGAAGGTATACTAATATTACAATCCATTTGATAACCCACTCCTCTCTCCTCTGCCTACTAACTACAAGAAGCGGAATATCTTGTAACAAAGCGACAGTTCGATAGTTCTCAGCTATACATAAAAAAAACTATTTTGCACGCTCAATAATTTGTTCATTCAAATGCATTTTGTACAAAATACAAGTTCAGATAAAACAGAAAAAAATTAATTCTTCTTTAAATTATGCTAAGAATATATGAATAAAAACAACGACAGCAAATAATTATATTAATATTATTCAGATATTTACATAGGCCTAGATCCCTTTCATATGTCTTTTACAACATATTACATACAGAATTATCTATTCATTATAATGACTGGTTGATGCTTTATTACTGCTGTAAAATGCATTATTCTTTAATAGTTTTGGTTCTAGCCTATAGTGACAGATTTTTAATTATTATTCTTGTTAGAAGGTACACTAATATTACAATCCAATCCCACTCTTCTCTCCTCTCTCTACTAACTACAAGAAGCGGAATATCTTGTAAAAAAGCATATAGGAATTTAACGAACTCATTTCTTTCTAGGTAAAAGAAGCTGGGTTAAAATGGATTGCAAAGTATGTTTGACGTAACAATGTTATAAACGTACTGCCGATGACTCAGGTAATTAAGGCTAAAAATTAAAGTCCGTTACAAGCTAAAGATCAACTATATTTCAAGCTGTTTTCCATTACTATAAAAGAAAAAGATATGCATCTTTATATAAAGCCACTGATCAACCGACCAACTGACCAACCACGAAATTGACCATCTAAAAACTTAATTTTATATCACCGTACATTTTAACACATCGATTTTAATCAATATTCGACATATCCATTATAAATTCATGAAGAAACAAAAATCGTATACTGTAAATGGCTGACCACGAAGTCGACCATCTCAAAACTTATTGTAGTGTAAAATTTCATATCACTGTTAAATATAATCCATTTTAATCAATATTTCACACGTCCATTTTAAATTCAATGAAGAAAAAAGAATTGTATAATGTAATCTGAACCTAAAATGCATATTTGCATCATAGTCATAAAAGAATTTATCATGTTTGCAAAAACAAATATTGACAAGTGTTTTAATTTTACAGCAGGAACAGAGATCTGTCGATACTTCGGGGTCCACCGGTCGGCGATGGGCAACATCAACTGCAGCATGTCACATGTAAAACTCACAGCTTACCGTAATCAGTTGGAATTGCTGTAGTCACGTCGGAACTACCGTAATCACTTGGAATTACCGTAGGCATGTCGGAACTACCGTAATCAGTTGGAATTATCGTAATCAATTTGGAATTATCGTAATCATGTTGGAATTATCGTAATCACCGGAATTGCCGTGATTAAGTTGGAATTGCTTTGGAATTATCGTAATTACAACGGAATTATCGTAATCGCATCGGAATATTCCTGATCATGTTGGAATTACCGCAGTCGTGTTGGATACACGGTAATCATTTCGGAATTACCGTAAGTGCGGTAATTACGTCTAAATTACCGTAATCGCGTTGAAATTATCGTACTTAGATTGGAATTACCGTTTTCATATCTGGATTACCGTAATCACGTCGGAATTACTGTAACGTTAATATTTCTGTAATATTTACGACATAATTACGGTAAAACGTAAATAATTCCGTAATCGCTGTAATCACACTAATCGTAAAATAATATTCACGTCGGTAAACGGTAATCACGTAAAATATGACTTTACTACGTTATAATTAACGTTTTCCTTTATAATTAACGTTTTTTGTCTGAGTTAATGTTACCCCGTTGGAATACCGCCGTCATGTAAGAATTACCTGATCGAAACAAGAATAGCTGTAATCATGCTGAAATTACTGTAATCACATCTAAATTACGTAATCATGCTGATTAATTACCGTAATCATGTCTGATATAATAATATTTGTATTAGCTAATTTTTAAAACACATAGTCTTATTACTACTGTATAGTTTAGTAGCTTGTAAACAATATGAAGATTTCTATATTTTTTGTTTTCAGAATAATTATAAAGTTTAAAATACTTTTATTAAATAAGTCTGAATTAATCATTTTGTTTCGATGCTAAGGGATGCCATCTCCCCTTATCACACCTAATAAATGACATACATGAGGTGTTCTTGAAATACTTCAGTGAGATGTATATTTTAAATTGAGAGGCTATAATTCGTCGAAATGTTCACTAGTTCAAACAACTTTAAGAAAGCATGCTCAAAGCAATGAGATATGCGCCATTTTGTCGTGATTCGTGATTCATCCTGATTATGACATAATTAATGTTGAAATATTGAATCCTGATACGTGTATCACATTGTTTGGCGTATGTATTATACTTTTGTAGTTTAAAACAATAGGCTTTATTTCAGATTGTGTCATGGTCGGTGGCACAATGAAGAGACACATTGTTATGCGCGCATGCGTACTAGAGGGCTAGTGTTATCGCTACGTACGATGTTGAGTGTGAGAAGAGTTGCTTTCCGATCGATCTTGAACTCTCCACATGGCGTCTGAATATCAAACAGGAGACCTGGGTTCGAGTCCCGGTTTGGGTGACTTCTTTTCACTCTCAGCAGATTTTCTCATTTTTTACGTTTTCTTTATATAAATATTCTACTTGGCGGTTTACACCATTTCTGATTATAAATACTGATAAAAAGTATCTCGTTTGAGGTGCTGCCTAGCTTATTTACCTACAATGAGAAGTGTATCAAATTGAGTTTACATGCGTACTACAGGGCTAGTGTTATCAAGACGTACTATGTTGAATGTGAGAAGAGTTGCTTTCCGATTGATCTTGAACTCGCAACTAGGCCGGCTTCAGAATGAGCTAAGTACCACCTAGAAAGGACGTTAATGACACAATGTTTCCTTGAGTCCTTATCATGTCTATGAACAGAAAAGTTCGGGTAAACGCGCAACTTAGGGTGGGTGGGCAAGTTATAGGGGTACTTATTTTAAAAAGGCCGCCAAAATAGCCATTTTTACAAAAAAAAAATCATATTTAATTGTACCTTTATTGTCATCAACGTTGGGCACCATCTTGGATTTAATTCATGAAAATAATTTAAACGTATTTGGTAAAAGTTGGTTATGGCCCAAGAGGCACAAATACGAGAGTTGTTTCTACAATTAGAACGTTTCTGTTCATTGTGTCATTAATGTCCTTTCCAGGTGGTACTTGGCTCATTCCGAAGCCGGCCTAATAGGTCCAAATGGCTGAGTGATATAGGCGTCTGCATATCAAACAGAATACCCGGGTTAGAGTCCCGGTTGGGCGACTTCTCTTCACTCTCAGATTTTCTCAATTTTTAAGTTTCTATATACATATCCAAGGTATATCGACTTGGCGGTTTACACTTCTGATTTAATTTTGGTTAGATTTTTCTCTAGCTACAGTTCACGTTGAAATATTATAACCAAGTCCCCGCATCTGCAGACGATGATGTCTATCAATGATAGGCCTATCGTTTGACCCTGCCCAGGGATCATCAGTGCAGTTATAGGGTAGCCAGAATAGTAGTGGAAAGAGCTCAGACAGGGCCTAGGCCCTATATTCTTTCTTTCCTCTTAGTGGGGACTTTATTCAATATGATTAGGCCTCAGGCCCTTTCACAGTACATACATACATAAATAAAATAATCTTTTTTTTAAAGCAAGATAAGTAAATTGTGATAATTAAATCGTTAACTTAATGTTAGGCATTAGTAAAGAGAATTTATTGATAGATTGATATTTAAAGTAATATTGTGGAATAAACCTTTTTCTAAGATTGGAATACAATGGGCAAATAAGAATGAAATGGAATTCATCTTCTACTAAATTAGTATTACATATTTTGCATGTACCATTTTGTTGAGGAGTATTGCTCCATCTCCCAGTGTCCATTTCCAGTTCTAAAATGCCCAGTCGCAGCTTAGTCATTAATATTTTATATTTTAAGTTATGGATAGTTAAGAGGTGATTATCTATTGTGATACTATGCTTAAATAAACGGTAACATTTTAACTTTGAATGTGAACTCATTATTTTATAGAATTATTAAAGTATATTTATCTTGGATTATTTCAAACATAACCGAAACCATATGAGAAAAGTAAATGTTTAACTTTATTAGCCCAACAGTTTTCGTTTCTTTCAACTTTTCTTATACACAATACGCAACGGTAGCATTCAAAATTCAGAGGTTATCCCAACATTTGGAGCGTTTTTTCCAATACCTAAAATAAATATACAGAATTTTGTATGAACACTTTCAATTCTAAGGTTATTAAGCATCCCCCAGATTTTACTTCCATAGGTTAATACTGGAAGGATTTTACTATCAAATATTTGGTTCCATAAATTAACTGGTAAGTAAGAGAAATTTTGGTTAATTGAAGTTTTTAACGAAAATTACGCCTTATTTGCTTTTTGACAGTTGTTTTCGATTGTATTATTGTAATTTCCGTTTGAACTAAAAATAAATCCGAGGTAATTAAAAGTATTAACCATTTCAATTTCTTTACCCTTATATGACCATTTTTCAAAATTTCTTAATTAACTTCCTTTTCTGAATACCATGATCTTCGATTTATCTACATTAACTGAGTTGCCATGTAACTCACAATAACATGCAGCTATGTCTAAAAGCTGCTGCAAACCTTTGACTGTGCCACTGACAATAAATAAGTCATCTGCATATAATAGATGATTAAGATAGCATTCACCAAATTAAATATTATTTTTATTTTGATTTAACTTAAAACTAATCTATATATATAAATTCACGTAAGGGATATTTTTAGTAAATTGCGCGTAACTTTTGGAATTTTTACTCAACGGTGTTTTATGTTTGGCCATACTTTGGTACTGATTTTTACCACCTAATGAACACCAGTCAAC
>JAOTQE010061414.1:0-18585 GCA_025631205.1 Nesometra sesokonis | reverse complement strand
TCTTTTGTAATATTTGAAGTTTATGTAAATTGGAGGGATATGTATTACACCATACTATATTACAATATGCTAGGTATATCTAATTTATAATAATAATAATAATAATTTATAATAATTTATAATAATATTTTATTTATAATAATCACTATCTAATTTTTCTGTTTCTATAATATTCAGTTAACAGGCAGTACTAATTGGTCCAACTGGTCCATTCAATTTATACCAATATATTTTATTTATTTCAAAGCTGCATATTGTACATAATTATAATAACAATTACAATACTCGAAAGGGTAATAACGTTGTCGCTGACATATATTATTTGGAAAAGATGCCACATTATTTCATGATCAAAACAAACATTTTTTTTTCAAATTAGACTTGTCTTAATACAGTCGAACCTCTGGTAACCAGGCACCCTTGGGTCTGGGAAAATTGTCCCCTCCCAGGAGGTGTCCGCTTACGAGAATTTCTGCCGATAGTGTGTCAAAGTTTTAAAAATTATGCATACGTTTTTATATCTTACATTTCACGGTCTTCTCAACACAAGTGACCTATCAAAATTTGAAAACCGCATTCTATATTTCATTAAATATTGCAGCATTTTTAAGAATGGTTCAGCAATATAATTCTCAGCTATTAAAGTATAAGGACAACTTTGTACAGAGATTAACAAATCACAAGATTTCCAAATTAACATACAAAAAATAAGACAAAAAGTATCCGCGTCCACTTACGGGAGGTGTCCGCTTACGAAGTCCAAATGCACTGATTAGATAGGAAGAACAAACGGGTCTTTGAATTAGTGTCCGTAATGTGAGGTGTTCGCTTACGAGAGGTGGTTCAACTGTATATCACATAACATCCAAGCAACGTTCATCAATATTCTCATAAGGTTTTCAAGCATCATTGCAATATATACGTATGACTCTTGTCATGACGTACATATTTTTCCATAAAGCTTTACAAAGTTGGTCGTAATACTTCAGGGGCGGGTCCAGTAGATTTGAATATAGAGGGCCCGATGCCAGATAGAGGGGGCCCGGTGCCAAATTTCGTGTTGTTTCTAGGGGTATATGTTCTTCCCCATGTCCACTTTCATACAAAATGCGTTTCCTGAGTATCTGAGAGGCAATTTTCACAGAAAATTCTTTGCGAATTCAAAAGGGGGTGTGGCTGGGTCGGGTTGCCCCCGCCCCACGCCTCCCCATTGGATCCGCGCCTGTACTTGGAAAATTTACCATGATGCTCAAAACACTAGAGAACTATTTAGGTAATTTAATTGCCTCTTAAATATTTATATAATGTCGACTGCTTTTGAGAGGGACAGGTACATTTTGATGAGCAGTGGAAAAATAAGAACGGGTAATTCAATATTTTGCCACAGCGAGTACAATATTTTTTCGTATCTCGCGATATGGAATAATTATTATTAAACGGCTAAAGAATTAAGGTGACATCTCAATTTCACAATAAATTAATATTTACCTTTGACCTAATGTGTTACATGACTCCGTTAATACCTGTAACTTTTAACTTGAGCCTTTATACACATAAGTGTAAGGTAATGTTCATCTGAAAATAATTCTGTTCAAAATGATACCACACACAAACATGCTTTCCGTGATCGGTCGAGTATTTAAACACCTGCAACCATTTTAAGGGGTTTTTTCATATTGAACTATGACAACATAATCCTTTTCATAAATCTTAAATTTTATCAACTATTTATAATATTAAATAATTTGTATTGTGGTTTAAAATGTGCTTCCCTCAATTACAATAGTTACAAAGATATTTGCCAGCTAGTAGGCATCGGCGGAAATTCTGTTATGTTTCACGAGGCTATGCATGGCAAAAACATATAATATAATATAGTATAATATAGTATAATATAATAATATTAAGAAATAAGCAAATAAACAACAAGAAACATAAATAAATACAAAGGGAATCACTGTAGTTTGTCCAATAACTTTATACAAGTCCGATTTTGATAATTGACCCCTCATTTTAAAGTGTGTAACATTTGTAATATTATTCTAACAATAACTCAATTTTAGAATTTCCTACAACCTGATTGTTTTGCCGTGTCACGCCTCATATTGAGTATGTACGTGTACAGTTATTCAATTAATAAGAGTATAGACTAGCACGGTATACTATAACGTAGTAATACAGTTAATCTGTCGAGTAGTCGGTCTGTTGGTCAGTCAATCGGTCAACCAGTCGGTGGTTCGGTCGGTCGCACTGCCGGTGGTTCGGTCGGTAGTTTGGTCGGGGTGTCAGTCAGTCGGTGGTTTGGTCGGTCGGACTGCCGGTGGTTCGGTCGGTAGTTCGGTCGGCCGGTCAGTCAGTCAATCAGTCAGTCGGTGTTTCGGTCGGTCGGACTGTCGGTGGTTCGGACGGTAGTTCGGTCGGCCTCTCAGTCAGTCTGTGGTTCGGTCGGTCGGACTGCCAGTGGTTCGGTCGGTAGTTCGGTCGGCCTGTCAGTCAGTCGGTGGTTCGGTCGATCGGTCGGACTGACGGTGGTTTGGTTGGTAGTTCGGTCGGCCGGTCAGTCAGTCGGTGGTTCGGTCGGTCGGACTACCAGTAGTTCGGTCGGTAGTTTGGTCGGCCTGTCAGTCAGTCGGTGGTTCGGTCGGTCGGACTGCTGGTGGTTCGGTTGGTAGTTCGGTCGGCCGGTCAGTCAGTCGGTGGTTCGGTCGGTCGATTAGTCGGTAAGTCAGTCGATAGTTCAGTCAGTCGTTCGATCGTTCGGTCGGTTAACCAATCAATCAGTCATTCAGGTATTTTGCCAATTATTTCACTTTGTCCTGTTGATGAACAGGGGTGGTGGTATATCTTGGTTCTTGTGTTGGACTTACTGAAAGTCGTTCTCTCTCCCCTTCTAACTCAACGTCAAAAACATCCCGAAAAACGAACGCTAAAGGTGATGCACACAAAGTGATAACGCACATCGTCAAACTAAGCCAAAACGTACCAGCGTACTCAAATATTGGGAGCGAGATCAGCGGCCCGACGGCGAACGGAAGTATCGTGAAGAAATCGTAAATAGCAAAGATACGCCCGACGTCTAATGGGAACAGTTGACGTGATAAAAATGCCATGATTGAAAATATAAGAAATCGAATTACAGTAGTTGTGAAACTTAGCAATGATGTCGGAACCGCGATGGACCATTCAGCTGACACTAAATACAACGTCATCGAAAACACGGCGATTAATAATAGATTAATAAAAATAACAGCCCAAGATTTATTTGTCATTTTCTGCATAATAAAAGCACTGAAAACTATTGCTAGTTCAAAACATATCCATTGTGGAAGGTATACCATCGCTATTTGCCAACTGTCTGCGTTAAATTCTCGCGTCATCCAAACAGGAAGAACGGGATCAAGAAACGCTTTCGGAGTGACGGCTACGGACACTAATATTGCCGATGATGCGATATGCAGATTTTTTGATAATTTTTTAAATCCTTGTTGTGTGTATGATGTTGTGCTACTCATGTCTTTTATTTTATGTTTATTCTCATCTATTTCCGGGTCTGATAACATCATTCCAGCTATAAATATACATAAATTCCCAATTAATATAAACGCTAAAACAAAAAAAGTTGCTTGTTGTCCAAAAATAGAAACAGCGATACCACCATAGACGGGTCCAAATACGTCAAATCCATATATTAACCATTCTATGGAATAGATATTATTGATAACCTGTGGTGAATAGTTTGAACAGGATACCAATCCTGTTCCGGCAATAAATATAAAGGAAGCTCCGATTCCATGAACAATCCTAGCCACGATGAAGAAGTAAAGGTCATTAGCAAAGGCAAATAGTAATGAGGTAGAGAACAGGCATAGTATCCCAGCTATGATCGGTTCATCAAAGCCCACTGCGTCAACTAAAACACCGATCATAGGGCTAACAATTAGGGTAGTAAACTGTGACGTTGCGTACAGCACGCTGATATAAACCTCTTCTTCTGCCTCTTCGGTACCAGAATGTATACATGTGGCGTTGTCACTTTCCAAACATTCCTTGATGGGGAACCATTGTGGTACAAATGATACAATTATAGTCACTAATGTCCGAGATAGTAAAAGAGCGATTAGAAAGCCTGTGATTTTCAGTGAGGTACTTGATCCTGAAAGAGCCATAATAGAAGCATAGGAATCTTAAAAAAGTAGCTTTAAAATTAATATCCAGCCATTTCAAATCTCCGTTTAATATTATGCCAACAAATTAACAACAGGTAAGAAACCTGTGTTTCATGTATTCAGTCTTGAAATTGCCATAACAAGAAGATGATAGTTTAGTAGTTTCAAAATGAAAATTTTCAATCAAATTTATCACCACCGTTTAATATTATGGCAATAAATTAACAGCAGTACTTAGAAAACGTGTAAACTTTAGGCCGGTAGTCGGACTTAAAACAGCAATACCGTCAAATATTTTACAATGTCGCTTAAATTCCATAAAGAACACAGTAATAACTCAACAGGAATCCAATGAGCATAACTTCTCAGCCCTTTTCGATTCATCAACTATCTCCAACGTTTAATTAAGCAAACAAAATTAATAACAGTTCGTTGTTTTCATAATACCTGCTGAATTCACCTACTAGCCGCTTCTGCATGATTTGACGTATATGAACCAAAGGTCCATATGGCGGTTCACGTATGAATTATAATAGGATATTGTTCCGTTTATGTTTTATCGTCTGATAGCACATGTGAGTGATTCGATTGGTTGATTCGAGTCCCTTTTTCAGACGATTCTAGTCGTTATCGATTCTTGAACAAACTGTCATGTCCGATGATTTCACCCTGCATGTCAATAAAACTCGTTAAGCACCCACAATAAACGAGTATCTTCGCGTCGCGCTTTTTAACGCGTATTTTCTGTATGTCCCAGATAGCCCTAACATATATCACAGAGGCTAGTCCTATTAACTTATCCTGATATTACTGACTTGTGAGGGTATGCCTACTTGTTCAAGTGCGATTGTGATAACGTTGCTAGCATATTGTTTGTAATCACATATCATAACATTTTATCGATACAAATATTGACGTCAGGCGGTGGACCATACAACTCATTTAAATGCCCAAACTAAATAAATTTGGATACTTGCTTGATGTCTACTACAAATCGGGAGTGCTATATCTAAGTTAGAAAAATATCACACCTCTAGATCCTCATTGACACTATATTTTTTAATTTCACAATTACACATTGTAAAAAATTAAACTCTAAAAAACGGAAAAAATTCCTGCCAGCCAGCATGCCAAGAAAATCCCGTAAATTTTACGGGTAAATGCCCGTAAAATTTACGTGATTTTCTTGGCATCCTGGCTACTAGAGCTTTTTCCGTAAATTTTACGAGAATTTACCGTAAAATTAATCGAGTAACAGTAAAATGTCCGTAAAATTTACTGTACAAAAATACAAATGCCCGTAAAATTTACGGGATTTCCTTCCAGTGCAGTGTTTTGTAACACCAAGGGATAATAGTACACATTTACAATTATAAGGGGGGAGGGGGGGAGTGAGTTCTCATAATGCTTACTACTTGTGCTAATCTAAAAATAAACGAAAATTAAATTCGAATGAATTGTATGTGCAAATTTATATAAAAGTAATCATTGAGGGGCAGATTAAGGGTCCCCTTTCGCGAAGTAAAATATATCAAGACTAACGTCAATCATAAGAATTGATCCCTGAGGCCATTTCCGGACATCTAAAGCCCAAAATTTATCGGGGGAACATGCCCCGGGGCCATCTTTTACTCTCTACCACCCCCACCCTACTTTTCAAAAAAATCTGCATCCGCAGATCAATCCCTCTTAACTTAAAAAATTGCAAATTAATAGTTGAAATTTAATAAATCAATAAATCAGTAAATCAGTAAATCAGTAAATCAGTAAATCAGCAAATCAGCAAATCAGCAAATCAGCAAATCAGCAAATCAGCAAATCAGCAAATCAATAAATCAATAAATCAATAAATCAATAAATCAATAAATCAATAAATCAATAAATCAATAAATCAATAAATCAATAAATCGGTCAATCAATCAATCCATCAATCAATCAATCAATCAATACCCGAATCCCCGAATCCCAAAATCAATCAATCAATCAATCCATCAATCAAACAATCAATCAATCAATCATCATTCGCTATGCGTTCGAAGGGTTAATACGCTACAGCAAAAAAAAAAAAGAAAATTTGAACTGAAATACTGCAACTCTAGACTTAAATAGTTATGGTAAGTCAACAGAATGTATCATAATTTGTTTTGTCTCGTGGGGGTTAAACCCACTTTTAATCTCATACATTCATTCTCACTTTTTTTCTTTCTCAGTTTTACATTTACCATATAAAAACTACTCCATTCTATAATGCATATTGCACAAATTAAAACTTAATATAAAACAGAGATAAAACTCTTCATACAAGGATGTTGCAGATTGTAAAATGGTAAAGATATGTATGTACAGCTCAATCATAAATTAATAAATTCACATACATATAATTCAATCAGATCGAAAATCTTGTAGTTTTTAAAATTTTCAATCGAATCTTAACACCAGGTCTGCCTACTATAGGTAAATAATAATAAATACATTAGACCCAATCTACTATAGGCCTATACATTCCACAGGATACAGTACTTTTCTTGTTCATTTATCGACTTTGGTGCGTTAAGGCCGACAACCGTATTGAAAGGCGTTATTCAAAATTGAACAAATTAGGCCTAATCATAAAATGTAAAAAAAAAAATATATAGCATTTTTGTAGCATAGACGTACCTTAACATTTCTTAACACATTGTTTAAGCAGTGCAGCATAATTCCCAGTTCATTTGGAAATGGCGGGTGTACTGAATAAATCTGTCACGTCATATCCCTGGATGAAAAGGCACCCTCTATGAATTCATTAAAATAAATTAAAAACAAGTACTCTTCTATCTATGACCTTTGACTCTATTGTCCTACCTTCCATATGTGAATACAGCTTGACAAGAAGAAATGTGCATTTAATTTATTAACACTTTTTTTGGGGGGCCCTGGACCCACAAATATTGCCATTTGTTTTCTGGTCATTGTGTTTTTCGGGAGAAAGGGACCCCACCCTTCCATTCACAATCCAGCGTACTGACCTTTCGGTTATTAAACTAAGTTTGAGTAACAGGACGCGACTTATCAGAATTTCTTTATCGCACTCTTGTCCAATTCACACTACATACATTCGAAATAATGTTCAGCCTTATAAATCGCATGGGCGGCGGAAGAGGGGAATTGACAGTCCCCCTGAAATGTCACCGCAACTACAAAATTCACAATTCATATTTCAAAAACAGCATGTAAATATGGCAAAAAAAGCACATTCAGGGACCAGGAAAGCACACATTTAGAGCCAATAAGGTTTTTGTTTGTTTTTGTTTTTGCTCATCAAATTACAACCGGGCTTGGTTAGCTGGAAAAAAATAACCTCACCTCCACCCCCACCCCCCAATTCAAAAACGTTCCGCCGCCCCTGATAAACCGTAAGAACTTTATAAGACAAGGCAAATGAACCTATCTTTAGGATGATAACTACAGCTTTCTATTTTTTTGCTGTCGAAGAATACCTAAATAATACAGTAGCGTAATGGACGCGCGTTCTTGGCACGTCTAGTAAGTGCAACTGGGTTTATCACGTACTCAGAAACGCGTGGTTTGATCACACGCACGATCCCGCGTACGCGCGCTGTATATTTGACAATGAAATAAAAACAAAAATCCTGCGAATTAATGCTTTCACATTTTTTATTGTTAAAATCATGTATTTAAAAAATCTATCTATTTATCTGATTGTTTTATCAGCTACGCATTCCCTGGTTTGGGGGTTTTGTCCAACGAATTGTATATGTGAATCTAACAGTGAATTATCATGTCAAAACCTTTCGAGAATTCCGTCAAATTTAGCCGATGTCGGACCACCGTATGTCATTTCAATGTAAGTTGAATTTTGGTAATTTATGTTTGGTAACAGGTCTAGGCCTAGGCCTATATGCAATAATAATAGGCCTAAGCCTAGACGCAAATAAAAATAGAGGCCTCCTCCTTTATCACACTAGGCCTACCTAGGCCCTACTTCAAGTTATTTTATTAATCAGCGTGAGCATGATGATGATCATCATCATCGTCATTATCATCATCATCATCATCATCATCATCATTATCATCATCGTCATCATCATTTTCATCATCAGTCATTCTTATCATTTTCATCATCATCATCATCGTCATCATCATCATCATCAATTTTAAAACTAAACTAAAATCTTTCATGTTCAACAATGAATCAATTTAATTTTTTTACTTTTTTTATTTGCTTAATTTTTAAAATTATATTATTATTACTGATATTTAATTGTAGATTTAGGCCTATGCATATTTTTTGTAATGACATGTTAGTTTAGGTATGTATATAAATTTGTATTTTTGAGGGCCCCTCATAATAAGCTCACGCTGGATGGGTCACCCTCGTGAAATATGGTTTAATAAATAAATAATAATCATCATCATCATCATCACCATCAGCCATCATTATCGTTTTCAACGTCTTCATCATCACCATCATCATCATGATTATGTTGATGTTGATAATGATGATGATGATGACAACGGCAGGGGCGGATGCAGACTTTTGGAAAAGGGGGCCGGGAGGGGGCCGGTAGAGAGACAGAGTTTTAGTTGTCCTGAAATGGCCTCAGGCGCGTGCTAAGGGATCAATTCTGCTCCCCCACCACCTTAAATCTGACCCTGAACGACGTGACTTTTTTTGAGAGGATGGTAGAGTAACGATACTTTATTATTTGCATCAAAATAAAATCTTTCTTTTACACAGAAATATGTCATATAACGGGATTACCGCAGTTGAACAAGGAGACTTCACAGGATTACACATTCTTAAAAGTTTGTGAGTATAAATTTATTAATAAAATTAAGAATATTTTCTTTGGTTGATTATATTGAAAACTATAACTAGACGAATACGATAATAAAAATGATACACTATATAAAGTTAATGCGTTTTCAGATGCTGATTATCTCCAAAATCACAATTTAGCGTATCAGTGCTTGCTATTGTTTGTGGAGTGGGTCAACACATTATTCGCAAATTTACGAAATACGAAAACGAATACGTCACACTTTAATTTTTTAAAGTTGCTAAATGTGATTCAAAATTAAAAAAAAAAATCAAATTTTCTACCTACGAATTGTTGATGATCGTCTGTGACAGATATCCAGGGTGTTCAATTCAAATGTTACAAGAATTTATGACGTATCCGTTTCGTATTCGTATTTCGTAAAGTTGCGAAACCTCACTATTATGTAAAACCACCAATTTTGTTGGCCCTCGGGCCTTTTTACATTATTTTAAGGACTAGTAGGCCTACAAGGAATTATTTAGTAATACTGTATTTTATTAATGACGATTTTGTTGTCTGCTGATGAGAAAAGCTGCCATATATAGTCTTTGTGTACAAAAGCCCGGCGAACACTTTCACAAATTTACTATAATTTGTAAATTTGTTTTGTGAGCATGTGCTGCGTATAGTAGGCCTATGTATCGATCGATGCTTACGTTCTTAGAATTTGTGACCGACAGACAGTCAGCCAGCTATAAAACCTTAGAGACGCCTTTATGCTTCGAAGTGTATGAATTAAGGTGACATTCTTTTTGAAATGTTATTTTCTGTTTCTCTCCATAGGGACCTCTCACACAACAGGCTATCAGTTTTATTGGCTGAAAGTTTTCAAGGACTGTGGCAGCTAGCTTACCTGTAAGTGCTGTAATGAATGTCACTTGCGTGCAAAATGCGTGTGATTTGCGTGTGATCTATTACACAAACGCATAATAGGCCTACAGTAATATGTTTATTCTGAATTATACAAGAGTGCATAGGTTAGATAGATTAGCAGGTTTTTTTTCTACTGTATAACATATCTCAAAAGTTTAAAGTTTTTGTGCCATGATTCAGGTCACCACAGCATACAATATTTCGTCAAAATCAAAGTACCACGTAAAATGAATTTTGACGTCATTCAACATTTGCTATATCGCCACGATGAGGCAAAAACAGTTGCACGCGTACAGGTGTATATCAAAACTGTCAAATTGTTTAATCTCTTTCCTCAAAACCGAGGGGAAAACCACTCTTTGGAATCACCCGACCAAGAACGTTTACTACCAATGGTATCGGTGTACTCTTCACAGGAACGGCACGATATTTCCTAAAAATGTGGACAACTGCAAATTTAACCGTTGTCAGAGCGAATCGCATACCAACACAATTCCGAGGTCCATGTCCAAACGGGATCCAGGCCATCGGATGGATCTCTTCTTTGTTCTCTTTGTTAAATCTTTCGGGATCAAACTTCTCAGGTTCGGGCCAGATCTTAGGGTCGTGATGGATTGCCCAGATTGGAACGATCACTGTGACATCCTTGTCGATTGTTAGATCCCCATCGGTCCACGATGAATTACAAAACCTGTCTGTAACAGGGGCAGGTGGATAAAGCCTTAGTGTTTCTTGAATAATCTGATCGAGGTAATGCATCTTGGTTATAGCTTCATATGATAATTCTTTGCCGTCCAGGACATCTTCAATATGATGAACAAGCTTATCTTGGATGTCCGGATTCACTGCCATTAGGTATGAGATAAAGCTTAGTAGAGTACCGGTCGTTTCATAACCAGCTACTATGAAGAACAGAGCTTGTGACATCATCTCTTCAACTGACAATGGCTTCTTCTTTGGAGAATTTTCAGCACTTTCATCAAAATGAATTTTTAGTCCATCTTCCTCTTTCAAAATTTCCATATCATGAGCGCCAATCATTAATCTGATAAAATCAACTCGTTTGTCGTTTTTATCATTCTTCCTCTGTTCAACAACCTGCTCAGTTACTTCCTTGAAGAAGTTCGCTGATTTTGGAGAAAATATGCTCACGCCAAGGAGATTGATTAGTTTTCCAAATCCCGGAAGTATAGCCCAAAGTATAAACATCCACATTCGCCCACCACTCATAAGTTCCTTTATATTTTCGATGAACGGATTTTCTGGATTTTTAACAGAATCAAGTTCAAGGCCAAAGTTTGTGCTGGCAACGACATCCATCATCAAGCAGCCAAACATGTCCTTCACGTTAATTTCACCTTTGTTATCCATCTGGTCTTTAATTCTGTCAGGCAGTGTCTTACAAGCTACGTTTATCAACGGCACCATCATCTTGAGCTTTCCAGAGCTAAACGTTGGCGTAACCGTGTTTCGAATCCGCTTCCATTCTTGACCTTCCAATTGAGTTAGGCCCTTGTTGAATGGTTTCACATCAAACGAAACCTTTCGATGATTTTGAAAATAGTCGAAGTCCTTGATTAGTATGCGGCGAAGTCTATCCAGATCTGCCACTATCAGTTGTGGTTTTCGACCTTCAAATATACCGACAATCGGACCATACTTTTGGATATATTTCAGGTTGCTTTGGTGCATCCCGGTAGTAATGAAAATGTCAATTCCGTTACCAACAAATGGTAATGGTTTTGGTCCATCAACACCTCGATCCCTCCAATATGAATAGCCCCACGTACCGTAAACGTACAGCAGGATCACAACAAACAATATCAGCAGCCATGTAGCTGGTTCTAGGCCAAGAAAAGACATGATGATATCCTTCCTTCGGGTGGCTAACGAGCTGTAAACTTATTAACGTTGGCCAGTCGTACCGGGTTACCTATAACGTGGAATATCACATCCAAAGGTATTTCGAAAACGTTCAGTGGCTGTAATGTGTAGACATCTAAATAAAGACTGGTTAGCTAATTACAGTATAAATCGAATGAATGCCAACAGTTCGACAGCCAACAACTCACCATGAGAGCGTATGATAGCAACATCGCGTCCCCGGATAGCGTTGCCCCGGATGTAATGAAAACTGCATAATTATTGGACCATGACCGCCAATCGAAACAACAGAATTCTTGCTTAGATTTCTCAGTGGTAGGCCTTATGCATATTTCCATAACCTGCTTGTCAAAATGGGTTTTTAATACCCTGCACACGTTCAGTTCCATAATAAATTCAGAAATTATCGGCTTCTATTTACACAGATAATATCTGTATAGCACTGTAGATTGTATGCTCATTTGCATAAATCGATATAGGCCTACATTAAATCATGTCAAACAATGAAGTTTAGACCGATCGATGCGTAACCAACGAAAAATAATATAGCGCTTTGACAAACACGTTGATACCTCTATGGTCATGATGAGATTACATCGTTACCATACCATGGTCGACTTTGACAATCTCCAAACACCCCCTCCCCACCGCCAAGGGGCCCGGAACAGGGGCGGATCTAGACATGTACTGTGACCTTCGCAAAACCATGTGAAGAAGCTGGGGGTCCGGGGGTCGCTTAGGGCCCCTGTGGTGAGGTACCAGGGTCTGAAGTCGTCCGACCTTCGCAATGGCGAACGGTGCGAAGGTCTGGATCCGCGCCTGCGGAATGCATTGTAAGCTTTGGTTTAAAGCAGTTGCGGCACTACGGGGATGGGGGCCCCTCTCCCACCCCGTCTGGAGATCTTTGTCGACGGGAAGAAATTTAAGATTTCGTCGGGGTTCTATAGGTCCAGTAAGTTCCAACATACCATACGGCCTAAAAAGGCGCGAAAATTCGTTAACTTTTTTTTGGGGAAAATATTTGTTTGCATATTTTAGGTCTCTAAAACTTCACAAAAGAGCATCTATAGAGGAATTTCCTGCTAGGCGGGTCCTCTGTCCCTTAAAATAAATTTTATTAAGAGGACAGAGTCGGAGCTTATCGGGATACGAGTATTTGTTATACCTCCCTGTTTTGTTGATCGTCAGCAACTGGAATAGCAAATATTTTTTCTCTTTTATTAATTCCTTTCCTCATGATCTTTCAATATACAATTTTCTCTTAATTTACATATTTTTACCCCTTTTATCCACACTTTTTCATTGTTTTCGTATGCTTTCTTTTGTACCTATAAACTATCATTCTTGTAAAAATGTAATTAACTTACATTATATTGCAACATCTTTATAACAATATTTTCTTTGCCTATTTTGAATTACACTTTCAACATTCATCTTTTTGTTTTTTTTTTCTAATTAAATTTATAAAATAATCACAATTATAAACATAACAATATAATTAAAATAATAATGTAATTCAGAAAGATTATTTAACATTTTTTTAATACTTGCATATAAGACAGGAAATTAAATAGCACATACTTTTTGGATGATATGCTACTTTTGCTATTATTTGGCAATCGCCGATTAATAATATTGAATTCCTTTGAAAGGGACACCGAAAAATACTGCTCGAGCTTTGGTAAAATATTGAACGAGTCAAAAATTAGTTCAATAGTTTGCCACAGCGAGTACAATATTTTTCGGTATCTCTCGAAAATAGGTTAAGGTTTTAGGTTAAGCCAGAGATATGTAAAAATTGCCTGGCTACCTCTTTTTGTGCGTACGTCACTTACAACATAAAAACAATTCTCTCGCTTAGCGAAGTGACGTCATCGGCTAATATTCAACAACGCACAGTTCAATATTACATAGTATTGAACCGGTCAAAACGGCTAAATTGAATAATAATTTTAAATATTGTATTGTTTCAATAGTTTAGTTCTTGGTCATAACTGACCGTGGGACCTTAGTGGTTGAGAGGAAAGCAAATTAACCAAAGGACAATGCCAAAATTTCTCTCCTACAGTTACTGAAATAATTTAGTTACAACAGTACTCAGGGGCGGATCAAGGATCCACCGAAAGGGGGAGGCACTTTTCCAGTTCCGAGTGGGCGTGGGCGCCGTTTTGATTTTGACGAGCAAAAAAAGGTTATTTCCCCATTTTGGTGCTCTGGTACCCTATTTTGCACCATATTTTGGGTTTTTATGGTAAATTTTTGACCCGGCGCACCTAGTAGAAGGTGGGGGTGGGGGATGCGCAACTACCTTTTGACGATATAGGCGCCAATTGGCCCCACCCCCTAAATACGCACCTGTAATTAGCTTAGTAACTGAAAACAAAACTGAAAACAACGCGTCGAGATGAAAACATGAACCATGTTCAATTTAGTCACCAAAGAGAACATAATAACACTGGATTACTACAGTAGCCATAGCCATCAGCAGTAACTGCAGTAGAATAATTTCCACATCGTCTCAGTTTCCGTGCCACTAGCATTCATGCCATTGTTGGCAACATTATCTTTTCTCAAAAGCAAATCTAATGCCTGATTTAGGAATTACTTGTCCAAATACTTTACATTCGACTTGATTCGGAGTTTTCTCCGTTGAAACAGCGCGATTTCTTCTAAATATCTGGACAATAGCTAACTTAACAATTATAAGAGCAAATCGTATTCCTATGCAACTCCTTGGACCTTGCCCAAAAGGAATCCACCCGGCTACGTGATGTTGTTTCTTATTTTCTTTACTAAACCGATCAGGATTAAATTTATCCGGATCAGGCCAGATATCTGGGTGACGATGGATTGCCCAGATTGGGATATGTATAACTGTTTCTTTTTCAATCGTTAATTCCTTATTAGTCCAGGTTGATGTGCACACCCTATCTGAAAATGGAACTGGTGGATACAAGCGAAGGGTCTCTTGTATAATTTGATCTAAGTAATCCATCTCAGATATTGCTTTATATGTCACCGATTTCTTTTCTCCTAAGATCTCTTCAACATGTGCTACCATTTTATCTTGAATTTCTGGGTGCATAGCCAGAAGGTATGATACGCAACTCAATAACGTACTGGTGGTATCATACCCAGCAACAATGAAGAAGATAGACTGCGCCATCATTTCTTCAGTTGAAAGTGCCGTTTTGATTGACCTTACCTCATCCATTTGTTCAGTTGAGAGTTCCGTTTTGCTGGACATTGACTGGTTCACCTTTTCTTGAGTTGAAGATGCCATATTCGTCAAACTATTTGTATTATTGCAATTAACATCGATGTTCATATCATTAGCACTGATCATTAAATTTATAAAATCGTTTCTCTCAATAATCTGTTTACTCCTTCGCGCTGCGACAATTTGCTCAGTTACGTTTACAAAGAAATTTAACGGTGCCTTTAAAAATAGTTTTAAACCAATCGAACTTAGCAGACTTCCTAATCTAGGCAGTATCATAAGTACGAAAAGCCAATGTCGTCCACCGGTGAGGAATTTCTTTATGTGTTTGATGAAAATACTTTGCGGATTTTTCATAGAATCAATTTCTATTCCAAAATTTGTGTTTGCAACAATATCCATCATTAAGCAGCCATACAATTCTTTAACGTTCATATCCTTCGTTTTCAATCGGTTAACTCTATCTGATAATTTTTCACAGGCTGATTTTATCAACGGTATCATGCGCTTGATTTTACTTAAGCTGAATGTTGGCGTTATCTTTCTCCGAACACTCCTCCACTCGTCTCCTTTCAGTTGAATCAGTCCTTTGTTTAGCGGCGTGAAGCCTTCATCAACGTACACCCTATGATCGTGGAAGTGATCAAAATCCTTGATGAGTATATGATGAAGTGTATCCAAATCACCAACAATCATCTGTGGATTCGACCCTTGAAATACGCCAACAATAGGCCCATATTCCAACATATATTGCAGATGGCTCTGATGAAACCCTTTTCTAAAAAACATATCAAAGACATTTCCTATAAGCGGTAGAGGTGTTGGCCCTGGAATTCCTCGATCTTTCCAATATCTGGAAGTGTGTGTACTCCATTTGTAAATCAAACATAACACGCATGCAACCAAACACAAAGTAACTTGTGTAACCAAAGACAAACACATGTTGCTACTGTAGTATCCGTGTAGGGCCTATCGTTTTTCGTTCACCTGGTTTTTAGACAAAAGTATACCGTTAAGTTCAACTTGTTGTTACTTCTAAAACACAAGTTCCGATAATATAGCCAACCGCTGTTACTTACTTTTCTATGAGTAGGCTATAAATATATCGATTATGTGCTGTAGTGAGCCGTACTTACTATGTGAAGTAGGCCTAATGCACCCATAGGTTGGTTATTCCGTTCTACTGAGGAAAAGCCCTCTGAATATTGTAGCTGATTTATTATGTATTTCATTCGAAACGAAACATCACATTTTATGAAAAGTATTTACAATCTGATTCGTTGTTGCATACAATTATATATTTGCTAGGTAATACCTGTACAAAGTTTTAGTGACGCAGTTCAAGGTAAACTTTAGGCCTACGTCACAACCACTTTTTACTTTGTTCTATTTTGGAAAACAAATCAAGGTTAAAATCCTTGTTATTGTCATTCAAACATTTTTTTATTCATCTTTTATTTTTAGTTTCGTACATCCATAAAAAATATAATACTAAACGTCAAAATTTTATATATAGCCTAGCTTATTCCTATCTGTTCCGTTTTCGGAACGGAACGGATAACGAAAAGAGAACAGTGGGTCCGTGTTTCCGCAGGAATGTCAAATTTACCAAAAAATCAATGGAAATCCATTAAAAAAATGCAATTGCACAAACTCAGTCTAGACAATAATGCATTGTTTTTCTAACTGTGGCACTGACGTCAGGTGAATTTTTGGTGATTTCCCCTTTCCCATGCGTAGCACCCTACTAGGCATCTCGTTAAAATTGTTCGCAAAAACAAGAACAATTGTTGACCCCGAGTCACGGTAAACAATTATTGCATCAACGCATTTAGGTTAATTATCGGCTAATTATCGGAATATTATTGGATAATTAGCAGATGATTTTTTTTCGTTAGAATAGGTTATTCTGTAGCACGATTATCGGATATTTTCATCGTGACAATTTATCAGATATTCGTGCGAACACAGGTCAATGGTAAACGCGAAAACGTTTAGTGTATCTGTTCCGCGAAACGGAACAGGCGAAAATGAGCCTTAAAGACAATATGAAACGCACTTTAAAATGGTTTATGCCTATATCAGTGGCGGATTTAAGAGGTGGGGGGGGGGGGGGCTTAACAGGTTTAAGCTCTCCCCCTAAAATTGAGATGCAGAGCGGCTGTATAATTATAGAGACTCCTCAGAGGCAAAGGGGGGCATATTATTACTGCAAGCAATTTTTTTTGTTGCTTGTCAAAACCGAAATCGGAATTTAAGCCCCCACCCCTAAATCAGAATCCTGAATCTGCCCCTGTACATTAATATAAAATGTCCTTTGTATAATTTGGATGTTCCTTAGCAGGGGCGGACCCAGAATCTAGCAAGAAGTGGAACTTTTTTGCCAGGTCCGGGTGGGCGTGGTTCCCGGTTTTTTTTATTTTGATACCGAAAAATATTGTACTCGCTGTGACAAGATATTGAACTCGTTCGTTCCACCAACTTCCACTCCTTCAATATTTTGCCACAGTTTGAACAATATTTTTCGCTATCCCCCTCAGAGGCATTCAATATAGTATAATTATTCCGTTTTTTATTTTTCTTTATAGAAACATTAGTCACAATGGAATCGAATTTATTCAAGAAAAAGTTTTTGACGGTCTGGTCAATTTACAACTATTGTAAGTAGCGTTTAAAGAGGAAGTTTGAGATTAAAATTCCTATGGTTGGATCTGTAGAACAATTAGTTGCAACCTTACTATTTAAAAAGAATCTAATTTCGACAGTGATAATGACGCAAAAACACGTTGTAAAGTGAGTCCCAATTCAAGTGCCTTTATTAAAGGTGTTGTTAATCAGTTTGTCCCCGGTAGATTGATCCCAATCAAATCCCTTTGCCCAAATGTTTTGAATTGACATTTTGGCCGATATGATTGATTATAATGAAACTCAGTGGAAAATGGATGCATTGTTTACTCAAAAAATATGTTTTGGTTAGCAATTCTATTTTAAAGAATCTAATAAATTCACCCATATAAGTCTTGGTTTAAGACGGTGATTCGGTTTTTAAACCGAATTAAAATTAAACTAATTAAAACTAGTGAAAAGGCAATCAAAAGACACCCGTTGCGTTCCATAGCAGGTGGATTGCCATACCTTTGTGATGTTTGAATCACCATCTTTGCAAACACTTCAATGTCACATGATTTCTCACAACGTTTTCATCGGCATATAAGCCATTTCACGGTTTCAGCTGCGAATGTGCAGATTAAGGTCAAGTAATAAAATGACGCGCGGCAATTGTATTCCTTTTCAATAAGCCTCGCGTCGTTTATTACTTGACCTCAATCATGCACATGCGCAGTTGAAACCGTGAAATATCTTTTAACCGCTTGTCTGGTTTCAGTTGCATGTGATTGGCTAACCACTCGAAAAAAGTTGAATATGCATGTTTGACAACAAACCTCACACCACTAAAACTTCAACCACTGGTGGCGTATTTCACTAAACACTTAAATTATAATAAACAGACTTGTGGCAATTTTACCATATGTGGAATTTATTCTTGTAACATTTGAATAGAACACCTTAAATATCTGTCACAGTTGGTCAGTATTTTACGACGATCATCAACAAT
>JAOTQE010061403.1:0-18586 GCA_025631205.1 Nesometra sesokonis | reverse complement strand
TGTTGTTTCTTTGGTCGAACCTCTCATTCTGAGAGCGTTCCTCTGTTATAAAAGAGAGAACCAATAAATAAATAAAATAAATAAACCGTGAAGAATAGTAATTTTTTTTCAGAATACAAACACTACCTGGTTATTGTATTTTATGAAACAACCATCATTGTTTATCTTATTAAAATTAATATCACGCCAGTTTTAAACTATCTGCATACGGTAGCTTATAACGTTCATTAATAATACATGAATTGTGTCATTTATATTTAATGTTACGAACCTTGTGTTAAAAGATGGTATTTAGGCCTATCTTCATTGTTTAATCGACTTAGTGATTCAAAACATCACATCTATATAATTGGAAACCACATAAAAACGCCATTAGATGTAATGTTCAGAAGAACAAAAATAATTCAAACATCAAAGAACAAACCTCGATAAACTATAAGAAAACGATTGACAGTATATTAAATAAATAATTATCAGTTTACAATTCAGTAATAACCAGTAATAATAATAACAATTGTACAATTAAGAAAGCGATAACTTGTTTTTGGTTTAATGAACCGTTGCGTCATCAATGAGAAGTTTATTTTTATAGCTTTGATGGAATTGTCCGTTTCTTATTTTTATGTCATATGTTTCCATGTTGTTGTCTATTAATATTAACGAGGAATAAATGTATTGTAATTGTATTCACAATATCAACTGTAAAACATTTATTGAAAGCAAATAATGCTGTATTTACATCGTGATCGTGATCGTGATGAATGATTATGATTATGATTATGATTATGATTAAGATTATGATTATGATTATCACTATACATTTTCTTAATGATTATCATCATTTTCATTATAATTATCATTATATGATCATCACTATCAATATCAATATTAATATCAATGTCTATATTAAAATCGTTACAATTATCATCAGCGTTAACATTATCATTGTGATCGTGATCGTGATCGTGATCGTGATCATGATCATGATCATGATTATGATTATGATTATGATTATGATTATGATTAAGATTATGATTATGATTATCACTATACATTTTCTTAATGATTATCATCATTTTCATTATAATTATCATTATCATGATCATCACTATCAATATCAATATTAATATCAATGTCTATATTAAAATCGTTACAATTATCATTAACGTTAACATTATCATTGTCGTTAACATTATTATTAACATTATCATTATCAGCATCGTTATCGTTACCATCATTATTATTAAGCATATCATTATAAATAGTTCCAATTTTGTTTTAATCTTCCTGTGCAACGCCTATGAAATCTCACTGATGTTGTAAAAATGCATTTATCACAATATATACAAATGCTATACACTTGATTGCGATTAACTGAACGACCGTGGTATTAACATTATGTATCCAAGGTCATTTAAAAAATTATTAAATAATTATAACAAGACAAGACGTGTGTTTTAAATATGTATTTTAAATATAACACCCATACGAGTTAGGCTTACTTAACAAAAATCAAAGAGCAATGAATGTTTTAAATTATTAATCGATAAATTAATGAGAAAACCAAACTTTTTTTAGCTAATGCTTCCGATCTAAAAATATTTCGATGCAAATGGCAAGTGAAACTTTGGCAACACCAACGGTAAGTAATTGCTGGATAATATATGTTTCCCATTCGTATGTATCTTTTTCTTTTGACATTCATTAGTGCGCGTGTAATCGACTGGCAATGTCCCTCGAGAACACTAGTAAAACCCATCTTTAAGTGCTCTCCTAAATATCCAACATCAGTATTGACACCATTTCGCTAGAGACTCCGACATTTACCACCGCCATTCAGATTTATGCGCAAAATATTAGCCCAATTTCATCTCTCTTCACATGTGATAATAAATAATTGGCTTGGATTGACAGCTTTATTAAAACATTTATCCGTAATAAAAATGTCTTTATTCCAGAATATCGTTCGGATATGTATATTTACCGGGAACGTGTACTTTGGTTCTCACGTTAGTAACTATTTCTCGTAGAGCAATGATTTAGTTGAACAATAATTATTTTCGATATTACGATAAGTGTTAGCAATCAGAATTTTTATGATATGAACAAACTCTCGTTGTTGTTTAAAATCATACATTAGATTAAATGAAGCCTATAAATAATCTTTTACAAGAAAAATAAATTATCTTTATTAACAGTTTTAAGACCGATTGTTTTATAATGAAACAATAAAAAATGTCCTTGTACAAATAACGGTAAATGAAAATTGTAAGATTTGTACCGACTAACAGACCGACACAAGTCACCGGGCAGGCAACATAAATTTAAACTCATTAGGATCAGATTTTGAAAAATCTAAAACAAGTTGCAGTTTAAATGTAAAGGTGATTAACAAAGCGGCCGATCGAACGAAAAGCCAAACGACCGACCAAACAACCAACAAACCAATCAACCAACCATTTAACTGACCGATCGTCAAACAAACAAACAAAACAACCAACTAACCAAATAACTAACAAAACAATCAACCAATAAACAAACAATACAACCAACCAACAGAACGAGCAAAATAACCAACTTACCAACCACCCAACATAAAAACAAACAAAACAGCCAATAATCGAACCGATTGAACCATCACCAAAGAATCATCCAACCAACAAACAAACAGAAAAGGAACAAACCAGCAAACAAACTAACTAACCAACATACCCGATTAAAAAACGTCTGACCCACCAACCAACCAATTAACAAAGAAAGCAAACAAAAAACAAACCAAAAAACACTAGAAACCAGCATACAAACAACCAATACAACCAATCAACAAACAAACAAAATAACCAACCAACCAACAAACAAAACAACCAAAATAACCGACCGACCAACCAACCAACCAAACAGAACAACAAAACAACTAACCAACCAATCGACCAAAAACAACCGAATTAACAAACCGACCGATTGACCAACTAACCAAACGACCGACCAATTAACCAACTGACCGACCAATCAACAACAAACCATTTGACCTACCGATGAACCGACCAAACAAACAACACACTAACCATCCGCAAAGACAACTAAACAACCAGCCAACCAGCAGACAAACAACCAATACAATCAACAACAAAAAACAAAATAACCAACAACAGAACAGCTAACGAACCAACTGACCAAAAATCAAACCAATTAACAAAACAACTAGCCAACCAACCGACCAACAAACAAACCAATTATCAAACCAAGCAACAACCAACCATTTTTGTCAGATATGTTAAATTTTAAGAATTGGTGGCCATCTTGAATTTCAAAATGGCTGACCTTAATTAAATTAAGGGTGTAAACTATGCATAGATATAAGACTATACGACCACTGTAACATTATTTTTAACTCACTGTATTGATATTGCAAGATGCTTTGTCACGTTGAATATTTTGAATATTTTAAGAATTGGCGGCCATTTTTGGATTTTAAAATGACTGAAATTAGTTTAATTCTTGATATAAACTATGCATACATGATATAAAACATTTGTAACATTAATTGGAGTTTTAAAAGGATTTTGGATTTCAACTTATTTTGGCAATTATATAGAAATTATTGGATATATTTAGCATTGGGAGGCACATTGAGTAACACCATTATTCGTTACTAAAAAAATGGCAATGTGTATTTTCTATTACTTGTACTTAACACCATAAAGATGCAAAATCAGCTTGAATTTTGCTTTTAACAAAAACAATACACAACATTACATAATGGCTCACAATACCTGACATTTATACACTACTGAACTGCTGTGGCCTAATCATGGAATAATATATTTGACCGAAGTGAAAAAAAAATTGAATTTATAACGGTATCATTGGAACCATACAAAGAGCAACCTTCTTCGCTTCCTGTGAGCTTCTTATTCGAACGGCTAACCCAGTATATATATCTTCAAGGGTACTACACGCGCGCTAACAGTAGGCATGGTGCGCCGGAACTCAACTCATCGAAGGTGGTCAGACCATGGAGGAAGAAAAATTAAATTTTTCTTCCTCCATGGTCAGACAGTGTTAACGTTAACACATTTCCATGATTTTTAGTCATAATACAATGTACGGTGACCAGCATATTGTCCGCGGAACCTCCATAACCTCTAAAGGGTTTGCAATGACACTTGGCACACGTTTATAAATAAGTCATTTTGGAATGTTAGATTAGGCCTAGGTGGGTTTCTAAAAAATAAAAATGCATGGATTATGGTTTGATGTGCATATTTAGGTAAAAGCGGTATATGTGGCTTTTAATGTCAATTTGGGTATGCTGATTTTAAAAATGGCGGGTACAAAGCTAATTTTCATGTCTTGACCTTGTAACCTGAGTTTGACCTTAAAATTGATGTTTCCAACTTTTATTACGTATCTCCGTAATTTTACTTAGATCATCAATGTTTTTATTCGCTATAATGTTGTTTACTAAAAATAACCGAAAATAAATAATTTGATCTTTGATCTGAAATAATAGTAATTACAAATCACTGTAATGATTTGGAGAACTGGTTTAAACTGATCAACAATTGTTTAAACTGAACAAAATTAGACATCAGTGCTTTGGAATGAAAGTGATAAAGATGTAATAATATAGTATAAAGATAATGAACGAAACTAATTATATTCAGATTTGTTCTAAATATTACTGTACACATCTGAATTTATTTAGACCTAATGTGCTTCAACATTTACACAATTGTATTTAATGCTATTTAAAGGCAACAGAGACCCATTTTTTATTCAGGTGAATATCATTAAGGGTATAGTTTATAAATATTGCTTGATAAAAATGGAGAAGGAAGTTAACAAAGATTTGTTCTTGGACTTTAGAGCCTCATTCAACCAACTTCCGAAATGTCCTTTTTTCAAATTGACCTCTGCATATATATTTTAGAGGGTTTTTTTTAACATCAGAAAACAGATTTTACACAAGACAACACGTTTTTTTTTTATACAGTATCTTTTATACAACTTATATAATACAAATCGTAAATATGAGTTATAAATGAAGCGAAAAACGAAACGCTGATAAACAATTATACTTTTCACGAGTCGTGTCCTTCTGCAGATAATAAACCCCTAATTTTTTTGCTTTTTTATGTATTTATCCTTATTTTTTCGTAGTATAATATTATGTTGGAAATCATTATAGTATTTCATTCAAATGATGATGAGAGAAAATCAAATATTATGCATTTGAATCTTGTCACGTTCTAAATCATTCGTGTTTAAATTGTACATGTTTCAGATGCTGTGTTTGATTGGTTGAGGTGTTCACCACCAGGAAAAGTACACTCGCATATTTTGGTATTTTTTGTTAGTGATCATCATTAGGACACCTAATTCAAACAGCGATTATTTAGAACCTACCATCCTCGTCATACTAGAATTAAAAAAAAAAAAAAACTGTTAATTTTGCCTTGCCCAAACCTCGTAGGCCTATTAATTGAGGTAAAATATAATTTCATTTAACGGAGTTAAAATATGGAACTGACTTATTTCTTCAATTAGAAATATAGAAAACGTTTCGTTGAAGAAGTAAAACAATATTTACTTCATAGGTAAATTTAAGACATTTTTCTTGTGAATTCGTATTTATTGTACTTTATTTATCTATTTGTTTTATTTTTTAATTTATTTAGCTTTTTTTATTTTTTTAAAAATCTTTCATCTATGTACGACCACATTAATTTCAACATTGATTAATTCTAGACGATATTTTTTATATAATTTCATCTAGATGGTATAAGCTTGTGATTAGTTATTTTAACTACACCTTATCACCCTTTGTCAATGTTTTGAGTATATCACCGTTGACAAAAAAGTTGAAAATTGAAAGTTTTATTTCTTAATGCTATATATTGCATAAACTACGCCAAAAGTCAAAATATGAATGATACAATGTATCCCACACAATAATAGGAACGATGAACAAAAACAATGAATAACTTCATAAATAAAGTAATGCTTTGTCTCCCTGGTATGCCGATATGCGAAGTTACAGTATTAATGGTGAAATAAATCTGTTGTAGAACTATACAACAGTAAACCCGAGAATACTATTGTAGTCTCAGAATAAACAGGCCTCAGTTTTCCTAAATAGTATAGGGCCTACTGTATATTTTCCCCATTATTATAACGTGCCATACATAAGAGCGGTAAAACTTATTGTTTAACCAGAATACATTTAACTATTACGAGAGAGTTATTAATTACTCTGGGTCTAATCATAAGTCATTTTTTTATATCCCTTATAATATTTTAATTCATGGTTTAGTAAACAGAGGCAGTAACGATCTATAAAAAACTTCTCACTTATAACAATTATTCTAAAGACACGAATTAGCATTTATCCCAATTTAATCAACACATTACCTAAGTTTAAGCATACAATGCTAATAGAACTTTTGCAGCTAGAGAACAAATATTATTGAAAAACAATGTATACTATTTCATTGAGTACCGAAACAAAACAACAAAACCATGCATATTATTTCATTTTTTTTTTCCTTTAAATAAAAATCCTCTGGAAATATTAAAATCTTTTGAAGTTAAAAAAAACAAGTTTCAACTTATGAAAAAGTAGACGCCGAGATTATTTTAATTATAGACCTGACGAGTGTATAAAGTAGGACGAACGTCAGACATGCTAAATCTGTTCTGCTCTTTGTAAGTTTGGATCAAATCACAGACTTTAAGGCGCCAATCAGGTAGGCCAATTTGGGGCACTTAAAAAACGTTTTTTTTACTCGATACCACTTTCAAATTAACAGATTTTTGTAATCGGTGTAAACAGTACCGCTCATCTATGAACGTTCTGTATAACTTAATTATTCAACCAGAAGCATCCTTTTTTGGGCTCAAACTTGAATTTAAATTATTTTTTTTGTAATCTGTATATTTATTAGTTAATGTCTTTCAACCAATAGTCGGTATTGTGTGGGTCTAGTAATCTTGTCGTAAAATTCAGCAAGGATTTAGTTTTTTTTCCGAAAAAAAAACATTTATTCCAAATTATCGAGCGCCCTCATTAGTGAATAATATAGCATTGAACTTTGTTTGGAATCTCTATATAAAACATAATCCGGAAAAATCTGAATTTTTTTTAACTGAATTCACTTAGGTCTTTTATATACATAGAACCGGGCAAAATTAAACAGGAATCACTACTCACCATACCAGGAGGCTTATAATGGTATTTAAAGAAGAAAAGTGTTTGTTTTTGCTTCAGTGTTATTCTGTTTTGCTGTTATTTTTTTTTTAATTTATTTATAGTTTTCTGGAAGGAGGGTATTATTCAAAAGTGTTTAGACAATAAAACAGATACCGGTAGGTTATTTACGTATTGCAGAGATGGTAGAGACCCAATCCTACGGAAGGGAATGTTTCGCACATGCCCAATTATTTCCCAACACAATGATAAGAAACACCTCCCCACATTGATAGAAAAGTCCGGATGTTTTTATTTTCAAAAAGCATGGAAGGATTATTGTTGGGAAGAAATTGATTTGACGTTGTCTTATGGGAGGGACGACTTTTTCAGGTCTGAAGTTGAGATTCGTGTTATAACACGCTCTCGAAAAAGCCGGTCAGAGTCAGCTCTGATCTAAGACTAACAGTTGTCAAGTTAATATTCTTTACGATTTCTCAACTGTTTGAATATATCTTTTATATAAATACTTGATTGGTGTAAGGGGGAAAATGAAAATGTTAATTTCCATCTCATTTAGAATTGTAAATTGTTATATTGTCCCTGATGATTCACAAAACTACCCTTAAATCGTTAAATTAAGATTTGTTTTCGAAATAGGCCTCCAGAATAAGGTTATAAATTGGCAATTTTTAAATAGAATTAAATTGAATTGAATTGTTTGTATACACTATAAAAATAGTGCCAAGAATATATAAAAATAAAGCTCCATATCATATATCTATATCTTTCTCGATTTATATAATATTAAGATTGTGTATACATGTAAATTTAAGAACTTTACTAAACAACGTTTGCATCTAAGATGTTATTTTAAACAATGAATCAAATAATGAACAAGTACAAGTTCTAAACGTATCTAGCGTTTTAAAACACTTTTTTAAACTTAAATTCAGCGCCTCACAATGTCTTTAAACCCTCTACGTACGTTTTCACATTATTTTAAACAGTCAACTCACGATACAGCCTAGCTATTCTGTACAAGTTTAGAAGAACTGCAGATGTCCCAAGTTTGAGAAGTGAAAAAAATCAGGATATTTTATGTTGGCTGCTTTCTGTTGATAGCAAATGTGTGACGCGTCACATTAGAAAAGAGAAAACAGAAAAAGTACATAGAAATATGTAAAAATAGTCCTATCTATATTATATAAATTGTATTTAACACTGAGCAGAGCTGATATTTTTAGAAGGTACAACCGATTTTGTTTTTGCTGCCTGGACCAGGCCAAGAACCACTCATTTTTTGGAGACACTTAACATTTTCAGAAGAAAAACGTATTTTTTCAGGAGGGCTGAAGATGACTTAAAAAATCAAGAGACTCCTGTCATTTTCAGGAAACTTGGGACCTATGAAATGCTTACGTTTATTGAAAGCTGAGTTTTAATTGTTTATTATTGTTATTATTAATGAATTCATTGCTATTATTATCCCTCAGTATTACTTGGAATACTACTATTGTTATTAATGTTAACGTTATTATTATAATTCTATTTATGACTTTTTATTTAAGCCTATATTGCTAAGGCGGTTACATTCCGATAAGAGTAATCTTTACGTTTAACCTCAGTATTGCAAATGTTACGTTTTATGTGTTACATACATTGTACAATATTATTTTATTAGTAACAAAATCATAAAACGAAACCAAATGAATATAAAATACATATATAGTCATAAATTTGTACAGTTAACTCTAAAAAAAAACGATAACCACGAAAAAATCCGAAAACAATCTGGACGGTAAGAAAACTCTCTCTAAACCAAACAGTCCAGGAAACCAAAAAAATAAATAAATAAATAAATGGCATTTTCTGGTTCATTGGCCGTATGGAAGTTATTAATACATCCATGTATTAACAACGTATTAGAATGATGGACTGTCTACTATTATTAATTACCTCATTAACGTTTTGATACTTTATATCCACAGGATTTATCTATTAATGCGGATTATGATTCTAAAGCCCATGATACATTATTAATTGTCTTCAGTACAAGAGAATACTTATTACATCATATATTTACTCGTGTGGCATTTTTTTTTGTCATTTTTTGTTTAAAATTAAATCGTATAAGTATGGGTATTTTTCAATTATAATGTTGACGAGATAATTAATATTAATTCATGCTCAACAAACTTTTCCACTCATATACATAGTATTATAAATAATATTCAAGGGTTAGAGGGCTACGATTTTTATTTATTTATTTATTTATTTTTTATTTTTTTATTGTTATTGACAAACACCTGGATGATTGAGAATCTACGTTTATTTTTCTTTAGACTTTTTTTTAAGTTCTTACTTAAAATTGTACATGCCGATTGTTTTATAGTATTTATTTATTTGGTAACCGCGCACTTTGTTATTAGAGTACAAACTGGGGCAACTGGGTGGCGGACATCCATATGAAATAAAATAAGATTAGATAGGCCTGAATAAAAAAATAAATAAGCGAGATTTGATCACATTTTAAATTTGAAGAAGTAAATCACAGAATGCCCTGCAATATGGTACCATTACTCTCTTAACGTAATAGAGTGAAAATCCACTATTTCTGGTCAGAGAGACAACTCAAAAAGAATGGAATTCACTCCAATCAATAGAAAATCATTCACTCCTTTCCAGAAAATTAACTCCATAAGAGTGGTGCCGCAGGTCACACTCACTCTTTTAAATTCACTCAAAAACAGTGAGTTTTCACTCTTTTTATATTAAGAGAGTAAAAATGGCCGACGGACGCAAATCTAAAATAAAGTTTGCTTGGGCAACACAAATATTTTCTAGGTAATTAATAATAATTAATAGTTATACAGTAGGCCTAATTAACCTTGTAATCATATTGTATTGAACAACATGGTTTGATCTAGACTCCTCCTTGTAAAATATTTTAAAATTTAAACAATGATTGGATTATCTTGCTATTGTGTTTGACATTGCATTGTTTTTATTATTGGTTATTAATAGTAACAGTGTATTGGCGTTTGTTATAACGTTAGAAACTGCAGTGTACAGTTGGAAAAATGTATTAGGCCTAGGCCTCTGATGGCCAATATCAACAGATAAAAGCTAATTAAACATTTGTATGAATTACTCAACTACCGGTATCCGTATATAATGACAAGTTAATTACTATCTCACATGGAATTTCTTTGTTTCCGTATTAGATGTCCAATGATGTTGTGCAGTGTATTTTCAATGTTAACATAGATTTTAAGCTACGAGAAGCTTCTTTCACGGGGAGAGAACTAATCTTCGGGTGAGCCTTCCCGTGTGTTCGACCTAGAAGCGACCTTGCTACAACACAGGTTTTTACTCAAAAAATGATCTTCACCGTGGCTTCATTATGTCATTAACAAAAAGCATTAAAACAAATTAAAACAAATTTGTGTCAATTTCATTAAACCAGGCATCGTTTCCACAGTAAAACACAAGTGGGAATAGCTAATAAATGGGTCAAATTAACTTCCATTCATGTTGCTACATAAATCAATTTGGTTTTGAAGGTTTTATCACGGTGTATTCACTTTCTGTTCCAATTACAATCAGTGTACAAATTCAGAAATAAATTACATAAATTGTTTAAAAAGTTATTTTATTTATAAAATAAAATATGTATTATTGTTGATAAGAAGAAACATTTTATAGAAACTAATACTGTTGTGATGATTTCAATGAAATGAAATAAAAATCTGATATAAACACAAAGATTAGGTCTAATGTTACAATTGAATGATATTGATTTATACATTACTCTATTTTAAATGGAAAAAAGTTATGAGTATCTTCCTAGATGGTAATATAGGACTAGGCCAAATCTATTTGAACATTTAAACGATGACAACTCTATTTGAAGCATGTCAATGCCACCAAATTGAAAAACATATTATTATAAAATTATTATTCACATAGGCCTTTTATTGTTAAAATCATATTATACTTTTCATAAGCATTAAAATGAGGGGTCAATTATCAAAATCGGTCATCTACAACTGAGGTTAAACAAAAAAATAAACCAAAAAAAAAAAAAAACATTACTTTATTTTTCTGTTGTTAGTATTAGCTTATTTCTAAATAACTTTCTGTGTGACAACTTTGTGGTTTTCCTCACTGGCCCAATTTTTAGAAACCATCCATAAAATCGTTAAAATTGATATACTCCTATATTTTGAATCCAGATATTCTGACGTCATTTTATTAGATTGGTGAAATGTATGAGGCCTATTTATTTTATTTATTTTTTGTTTTGTTTTGCGGTCTCGTTTTAGTGTGAATAGCCTATGAGGTAAACAATTAGGCACAGGCCGGTTTTTCCATACACGGTAAGTAACGTAACGAAGGTATATATTAAACATCGTTTTTAACAATTCATACTGTGTTATATTGAATTCGTTTCATGCGAAGAGTAAAACAATTAAATAAAAAGGTAAAGATGTCTTCTCACACATTTTTTAAAAATGTTTTTAATTCATTAAAGAAAAAAACTTGAAAATTGAAAAAATATAGAGGGTTTTCCCATTTGGATCTTACTTAAAAAATCGTGACGGTAGACCATGCAAATAAACTTTCTGGCCTGTAAAATCAGTTCACTGAAAAACAAGGTCTAAAATGACATTTGCATGAGTGGTTATTCTTGACATTGGTAGAGAGGTTCGTTCAGAAATAGGCCTACTTGGTTGAGATGTGTTATTAATCTTCGAGACCTACCCGGAACGGTCAAACTAAAGAGAGATTATCAAAACGTGCTTAACACGTACATATCACTCAGTTTTGGATGTATTACTCACATCGCACCCTCTATGTTCATAATTGAATAACACTAATTGATAACTCGCAACACGTTCGAATCATGAGAAAGGAAATCTCTCTAAGATTTTGAAGATCTGTTCCGTCACGCTGATAATAGGCCCTCTGGGTTATTAACTAGTGCACATTGTTCTAGGGGTTTAACCGTCCACACTATGGAATTGAAAGGCATATGATTAAAAGGAAAAAAAATAAACACGTCACACAGTGGTTTATGGTAAACAAGACCGAAATTTTAACTAGGTGCGCCCTTTCCCCAAATACGCGATCGAAAAATCGTCAAACTGAACAACTAACCAATCAGATGAACGAAACGTATTGCCAGGAAACCGCCTGCTAAATTTGAAATTGTTCGGACCATCTCTACAGAATAAACTAAACAGCTAAGATAGGTTATTTTTTAGTCGGGCCTAAGGACTTATCGTAAAGATCCAAGCGCCCAAAATGCGTGAAAAACTAAAATGTTCTCAGACACAAACATTTCTAAAACACATGCCTGAAACCCTTTATATGTTGTTGAACCCAACCGACCCAAAATTTCAAAAATTGGGGTCGACTTTTTATTTTTTTTTTTAACTTCCCGATATGTTGTTTACATAGACCTATCCAGGGAAAGTTTGGCCTGGCTGTCTACATCTAAATCATCCCGGAAATTGTTTTAAAAATACTGGGAGTTATCCCAACATTTAACTGACAAAATGGTGAGTTAATTACAATAGAGTAACATGGACCGTTGTTAGATATTATAGATATCACTTTATTAATTCAAATCCTTTGAAATTACATGGTTTTTTCAACTCAGCAAAAGAAAAACCATTGTACTAAGAAGAAATAAATCCATCTTACATATCTATTATTAAACAGGCAGGTGCCGCTCGCAATGAATGCGTTTTTTGGTTTGGCAACATAGCCCTACTAGTATGGAAGCATTATAATAAATCATACTTAAACAAGTCAATGGAAATTTGGCAGCTCCAATAAGGCCTATTTATTGGTTGGAAGCATATAGGCCTATGATAAATTATACTTTAAAAAAGTCCTTAGAAGTTTGACAACTCCCATTCTATCCATGCTGCAAGTCTTGAAGAATAAAAAACGTAGAAAGCTACTTATTGGAGCTGTAAAAACTAGGACATCCTAAGCCCAGTTCGCTCAATTTAAACGTTACTGTTATAAATGGAACCAGCATTTTAATTTGTATGAAATAGTTTGTTTTTCAAAATAACCCGGTCTACTTCGCTGGAAAACTCGATTAAAAATGTCAGAATCTTAATTTTATGGAAACAATAATATTTAATACTAAAATAGAAAGGAATTCGTTTTATCATGCATGATACTAAGTCCTAAATCATTCTTAAGCTTTGTATTCTATCTGGATTTTAAACTACGCCTATAGTATAATAAAATGAGGCAAGAAATGAGATACACGCCGTTGTGGCTTTATTCAATATTTCGACATAAATTATGTCATCATCAGGAATGATGACATAATTTATGTCAAAATATTGGATACTGTCACGACTAAGTGTACGGTATCTCATTGCTTGAATTATATTTTATACTTCCTTAGTTTAAGTTGATTAGTGGAGTTTTCGGATAAAAATGGAGATGGGTATAATATTTGCAGTTATTATGCTTTATAGCATTCGTCTACATTAAGAGGGCAGTGTCAACACAATCCCACTCGTTTTTGAGTTAGGCTTATATTGTAAGTTATGGCGGTGACAGTATAGTAACTACCGTATGTTTTCTTTCACATCATGTGTACCGTTTTCAAACTAACTTTTTAAACCCAAATATTGAGGAGCTCGAGTACTGGTATGATTAAGTAATATTATTGTGTTTATAATAACTCCTTGATTAAAGTAATTTTTGTCACATTAGGATAGCAAACCATATAAAAATGACAGATGCCTACTAAGATTTATATAAGTTAATATAGGCCTACAGTTATATAACTTCAATAACTGTCATTCGTTCATTCTGAAACAAAGAAACGACAAATTCTTCAGTGTTCAAGTTAATAAAACTATAATAGGCCTATGTGTATGGGCATATAATAGCGTCAGTAACAACGAAGAGACACAAAGAGTTATGCGCGCGTACATAAAGACGTGTGTATACAAGCTGTAAATACTGTTTGATAATCCCTGCAAGCGATTTGCATATCTTTACGCGACGTTTAGTACGCACAAATAACGGTCTTGTTCTTCGTATTGTTTTTTTTTCAAATTTTTTGAGCGACTGAATTCCATACAAACTTTCCATATTATACTAGTCCACGACTACAACTAAGCATGTTCCTTTTAAAATTACCTAAACATAGGGCCTACGCATTGCATCTTATTCGCGTTTTGTTACTTTGTTACGGTGTTTTACCATTACATTACAACCCTGTAATTAGACTGATTTTCTCTAGTTTCAATTTAGAATTTGCGATTAATTGTTTACCTTTAATTACAGATAATCTCTCAGGCTTTGTGGTAATACCCGAAAAACATTCGTCACTGCGCACATCAAACAAATTGAATCATGTGTGAATATTATTTTTATTTCGTAATGAGATGACGTCACAGCGCACACGATATGTATATTGCATGTACAGTCCCTCGTGGTTTGGTGTACATTACGTACCGTGTTCATTAGCGGTCCTATGTTAAAGAAACCCATTCATTGGTTGACTACCGAGCATTTGAGATCTTTTTCTATTTTCCAAAAGTTGTGTTTTAATCAAACAAATAAATATTATGTCTAATTAATGTTATTAATTGTAAAGTCTAGGATAAATAAATAATTCTTTTTACCAATATACTTAATACAATTTGACCGATATAATCATAGTTTTATCAATTCGATACGGTCCTATCGGCATCAGTATTGGTTACAGACTTGCCGTATTGAATACGTTGATATACGGCGACTAATACAACAGATCCTTAGCATTACAGTCTTTACCACGATCTTAGGATCAATTTGTCGTATCTGGATACACGGGCAATCACTCAGAAATCTGTTCTTGCAATTCGATTCCATGGTTGGCAACGCTTTGAACCAATATTTTGATCCCCTCTGATTCTGATTTATGGAACCCAAAGCATTTACTACATTCGCATACACATAACGTGCTTTGAAAAGCCTATTAACACTTTTGCAGACTAGATTGTCACACTCTCTAGACCTGTCCTCTACCGACAGTGTGCATATTTTGCGCCTGATATGCGAGAGAGGGATTGTCATCCGACGCTCGCAATGCTGTTTTCAATTTCCAGACGCAGTTTTCGATTTCCGACGCAGTTCTCATTTTAGTAAAAGAGTCTGGCAAACATTATGCACATGCGCGGATTAAGAACGTGCGCAGAGTGTATTTGGCAGTCAGTTTATTTGTGATATCTATCAATTAAATTTGTCGGTGGTCTGTTGGTCGCTTAGTCAGATAAAGGATCTTATTTGAATTTCAGTCTTGTTAATTACAAAGGGAGTTTGAAAATCAGTTATTATGATAAAGAGCGCTTCGAAAATGTGTGGGTTGATTCCTTATTGAGTTAGTATCATGTAGTTTGATGACATTGAACTTAATTACATTTGTTCGACTACTTTAAGAACTTAAAAAATAACATTTAACTGGAAACAGTAATGCTCATAAGTTAAATATTTTCGAAAATTTATGTGCATGTACTTTTTTTAAATGATACGAATTCTTTTTTATTGTACGTTACATCTTTTTCTTTTTTATTTCAACAATATTTATTCATTGTCATTTTACAAGAGAAAATTCCTTACAACTAGGGACCACTGATTTCTCTTAAATTTTCTTTGCAAGAACTACAGAAGCAAAAAAAAAACAAAGACAAAAATATTAATGAAAAAAAACCAAACTCAGTTAAAATGACCATTATCATGAATGTACTTTTGTGTACTTTCATATATATTACATAATTTACTTTCTTTTAAAAATCTACTATACCATTAATTAAAATATTAATTATTAAATACAAGTCTGTTATATCTGCAGTAAGATAATTTCTAGCAATAATCAAACGAAAAGCCTTGATATTTGCGAGTACCATTTGCTGAGCAGCGTATTTGCAACAAGTTGAAAAATAATGTTTTGGATCATCATTTTTTTCAGTACAGTAATTACATACTGGGTTATCTTTAAGTTCATAATTAAATAAATGAACATTAAAACTACTAATTTTAAGTGAATGCGTGGTGTATTTGGTTTAAGTTTAAGCAACCCGTGTTCTGAAAATAGTGTTTTGGAGAATACAGTGGTAAAAGCAGAGTTAGCCATATGGAATGCGAAGATAATCATTCAGGTGAATTATACGTTCTTTTACCCAACCCACCGACAGACCTACCAATTTGATGATTGACAGCATGATTACAGAGAAACTGCATGCATTAATTACATACCATGGGTTTATCGGATCTTAAAAGGGTGAAATTTCAGTTCAATTCAGTTCAAAAGAACATTGCTTCCAAATAATGAACAAAATACTGATTCTTAAACAATATTATTATGATAGTAATAATATATAATTGATTAAATAATATTAAACTAAAAGAAGGAAGAAGGCAAATATCCGAGAAGACGAGAAGATTAAACAACAATCTTTTGTAAGGCAAACCTGGAGAAAAAGACGGAACAATAACATATACAGGGACAGCACATTACAACGGGGAAACATGACAAGTGACAAAATACAAATACATGTGATAACTTTATTTCAACAGTTCAAAAGAAGACATTACAGTACAATATAAAAGAAATATGCATTGGTGAAATTATATATTAATGTATAATAATGAACTGTTGAAGGATCCAAATTAGAAGGTATTTAAACCTTGTCTCATGGGCATCCTCTTACCAAGGTTAATATATTTACAATAAATAACTAAATAAATACATATATTAAAAAATAACAACATTAACAAATAAATAAATACATAAAATAGATAAATGGTAACTACTAAAAGATTTACATTTGTTATCAACATTGGAAAATGTATAACAATAACACAATAGTGTTGTACATAAAATTAACAGTATGAGCTTAAATAAAATAGTTGTAATTGTTTTTTTTTAATGAAGGCTAACGCAATTTAGCAGGTTGGTAGGGAGTTCATTCCAAAGTTCAGGCCCTTTTATAGTTTAAGCGTAAAATTCAATCCAGACTATCAAATTTTCCTTGAAAAAAAAACAATAAGCCATTTCACGGTTTCAACTACGCATGTGCAGATTAAAGTCAGCTAATAAAACGACGCGCGGCAAGTATTCTTTACAATGAGAGCCGCGCGTTGTTTTATTACTTGACCTTAGTAGCGCACATGCGGAGTAGAAACTGTGAAATGGCTTATTTTGATACATCTAGGTCACGATGACATCACATCATGTCCATACATGGATATATCACTACCATTGGGTGTCTTAATGTTTTGTTTTTATTTTTGTCAAATATAGGCCGCCTAAATTGATAGTCTGGAGGTGACCAGATAACCGGCTCAACCGATCGACAAATCAACCAATCACAGAATGTCATTAAAAGGCCTACAGTATTATTGTACCATGTAAAGTTTTACCATTTAGCTGGTTCTTTTTATAGTTTCATTGATAATTTAAATATGTCTCCCATGTCCTTGAATGATACTATTACACGGGTAACTGTTTTTACAATTTCCAATACTGATATTAACATTTTTCATTAGAGATTGTATTGTATTTCGTTAATCTTTTTGTATGTTAAACCAGGGGCGAATCAAGAATTGGGATTTAGTGTGGGGGGGGGGGGTCTAACATTCCGATTTCTTTTTGACAAGCAAAAAAAAAAAACTCTTTTTAGGTTAATAGGTGCGACTCATCCTCTAGAAGTCTTCACTACAGCCGCTGTGCATCTATTTTCATTACCGGTATGTTTTTTATTAGTACCTAGCCGTTATTAATACAAAAAATCAGGTCAATTTAGGGCGGGGGCTTAAGCCTGTTAAGACAGGCGCGGATCCAAGGGAGGGGGAGAAACGGACCCCCCTTTTTAAAAAAAAAAAAAAAATTGTTTTGCACAATTTTGAACCCGGACCTGGATGTGCCCCCGCCTTCGCTGGATCCAGGACCCGCCCCTGTAAGACCCCCTTAACTCCGCCCCTGTGTTAAACAATCAGATCTGTAGTTTTATACAGTATATGATAGAAATGTTTTAACGACTCGTCAAATGCCTACACTGTATGAACATAATCATTGCTGATATCAAACTACATCAAATCAATTAGTGTTGAACGTTGTTAAAACACTGTTCATCGTTTGTGTCGCTTAGACTCTATATTTTACTTGATAACCCACGAGTGAAGGTATATAACTGTTACAGATAAGTCTAGCAAGTAAATGTGTCTTTGTGTTACAACTGAGTGTATAATTACACGTAAATACGAAGTTATATTTGTTTTATTCGCTAGGCCACTTGAACTACTTACAAAAGATCATCGCTGGACGGGACAGGTAACGGTGTATCACCTACCTTTTGTTAGAACTTAGCG
>JAOTQE010061392.1:0-12846 GCA_025631205.1 Nesometra sesokonis | reverse complement strand
AGCCCTATGATTTGTATCATAAAGGAGGGGAGATGTAAAATGCATGTAAAATAATGCAAGTTTTGCATTATTTTACATGCTAAAACACAGGCCATCAAAAGGTTCCGTTTTCCAGATCAGCCTGTATTGTGTAGTGGGCAATTTAAGCTGGAGGCCAGGGGGCCGCCAAGGTCCGCCGGTCGAGGTCCGGGAGCCTCAGGAGCTGGCCCCGGACAAATTTGCATTATTTTACATGTTAAAAGACACATTAGAGTCCATCAAAATGTTCTGTTTTGCAGATCACAATTCTGGTTTCGAAGACTTAGACCATGGGATGACTCTGAATATCGTTCAGTTGCATAGGGCATACCTACTATCCATGTTTCCTTGATACAATTATTATTATAAAAATGTAACAAACTCTATACACAATGTTGCCAAACAAAAAAGTTGCATCGTAATCAACAAATTAAGGATTTCTATCGACGTTCAGATTACAAATAGTTAAATAAAATGGCAGACGATATAGTGATGTCATTATTCAAACGCCGCCACAAACCAATGAAAAGTCACCATCACCATCACGTGATCAGGCTCGCTCAATAACTATTTTTATAAACACACAAGATGGCATCGTCCTTGAGTGCCGGCCGAACGGAACGTGTTGTTTTAATACTATATTATGTTTTATGCACGTTTTTAATCAATAATATTATTTAAAATAAATGTCAGTAAATGCATTGAATGCTATAGAAGATGGGTATCGGTTGAGGGTGTCTATGAATTGAAAATTGCGACGGAATCGGCCGTAAAGCTTGGACAAAAAACCTGATTACAACGAACGGGACACACGGAAGGCTGCCTGCTAAGCGAGGCTCTCCGAGTGGGTCCATCGTGCGGCGGATGGAATATCGAACAGACTGTTAACAGCGTTTTGTAACGTTGAAAAAATACGAGTAGAAAATCGAAAAAGAAGACGAAGTTGACGATGGTGAGTAGGTTATATTACGTATGACTGCACCGTCTAGAGGCTACACAAAATTCTGGTCGTTCGAATTATCATGCCGTGGCGTGTGTCTATCTAGGACTATAGGCCTAATAAGCTAGGCTAGCTAGGCCTATATGCCAAAGGTAGTTTCGATTTTTGGCCAATTATTTTGTTCAACTTTACCGCCGTATTTTTAAAACCGACTATAGTTGTGGTTCGAACTAGCTAACTAGGCTTAACATAGTTCTCTAATTGCAACTTTGACTTCAAATTACTATCTACCTAGGCCTAAGCCTAGTTGAAGCTTGTACTTCGACCAAACCAATTCGGACTTATTTAAACATATTTCGTGAGTTTTGTAGGGTTGCCAAAAACACGATTTTAATCATATTTAGGAGACTGTATAATTATCGACCTCGCTAATCGATTTTAAATTATAAAAATAAATTGTTTATTTAATAACTTTAAAATACAGGGCCACAATTTAGTCGAGGTTCGCTTGATTTAGATGAAGTTCTAGTCGTAGCTGGTGCTCATAGTAAGGAGCATTTACACAAGTTTGGAACCTATATAAATCTGAACAACTGTGCAAAAATTCACAATGACACGGGTGCATATTAATGAAACCCATGAAACGAAAGAACTATGAAACACGCTTTAATTTTAAGAAAGTATAATGCATACTCCAAGCAATAAGATACACGCCATCGTGACAAGATTCAATATTTCGACATAAATTATGTCATCATCAAATTATGTCACGCTTTAATTTTATTTTTAAACTAAAAGTTTAAAAATAATAAATACCATAGTAAGTTCCAAAATGTCCCATAAGAAACCATATTTAACTGGGATTTAATACAGTTAAACTTTCCTAACTCAAGCTATTTCTAAGTCAAATTTATTTTTTTATGCTTTACTACCATGTTTTTCAGTAAAAGTCTCAATGTCAAATTTTTTCTAACTCAATTTTGTATTTAATGCCACGTTGGATTCAGCTTAAGTAAGCAGGTTTTAAGTTGCCACAAACCAAATACTTGGCCACATCCTATGCCAATTTTACATTTGACTAATTTTCAAATTTGATATTTACACAGTATTATATTTTAATTTTTTAATCTTTTGCCTCGTCAACCTTGAGTTTAGCCAATTAATTTGAAGCTCAATTAGCCAAATTGCTGAAAAATATTTTTCTAAAACCCATTTCACACAGAACTGTAATCTGTAATTTGCGAATGCCGGCTTTAGTGTGAAATGGTACTTTCCATTCAATGTTGGCACAGTGCCGGCATTCTTTAGACCACTCAGACCCTAGACATATTACCGTTATATAAGATAAGATAATAAGATAAGATAAAATTTGTTGGTCCATCAAAAAGCTGGAAATTCAGTTTCCATGGCGTATTACACATAATATAAAATGAAACAATATAAAATATTGCCGTCACTGCCTTAGGCCGTATGTGTATGAAAGGTTCCACAGTGTAATGCCTGCTTACGAAGTGAAGCGTAACTAAACAAAGGTCAAAGTTGGAAACCTGTATTATTAAGACTGCAAATTTCATGCCTTTCGCTCGGACACTTTTCACACAGGAAACCGTTATATTACTGGAATGTTGACCTTCTGTGTGAAAGGGTTTAGACCGGCAATAATGCCGGTATGGATGTGTGAAAGGGGCTTAAGACAACCACTGGACAGGTTTGTCTGTACAGTAAATACTAATTTACACATTACATGCAGGGACTAGACATGTTGAATAAGTACAATACACATTCTCTAAAGCTAGTTAGTAAGAGTTTCTTACTGTACACTAATACATGAAATTCAAATTAAAAAAACAATATAACATAATGAATGAGCCATGTGGATGAAAAGAAAACACAGAAGTGCATAAAGAAAAGTCGCATATATTTGAGATCTCACCACAAAATGAGTCACATCGTACGTGAGATCAAATTGAGATAATCACCAAAATATGTTTGAAGTCAAATTTTTGTGAATCAATTATAAGTACTTATGGTACTTATATTTCATCACAATATACTTTTTTGGTCAGTTTTCATGTAGGAAAGTGTCCTCCGTGCAGATTTTCTGAGATTTATAATCTTTTAATTGTTTATTTTTGGAAATCATGTTTCCATAAGTGAAAATTTCAAATGCTCATATCTGTGGATCTACTTATCCAAGGAATGTGATTTAAAGTGTAGATTGCAGCTACTCTTATGCTCTATTAGAAGGTACCAATAACTCGGTTTTTGATTTTCTTACCATGAGACTCATTTTGTGGTGAGGCCTCACATATGTTGTAAAAATAAATTTTAAAAAGGCAAATTTAAATATTAAACAAATATCAAACTGTATTGAAGCATAGTAAATTACGCTCGAGATAATAAACACACACACAAAAAGTATGAAATCAAACCGCACAGAGCAGAGGCATGTGTGTAGCTATTGTATTTACTTTTAAGTCACAACTATTGTTGTACATTGATAATACTGTAGCTCATATCATATTGTTTTTTTACTGTTGTTTTATTCGTAGGCATAACTATTGTGTTATGTATTGTATTGTGTGATTGGTTAATAAATGTCTATCGAATTGAACCCTATTGCTTTTTAGTGTTCTTTTGTTTCTTAATTATGCTCAAAAACAACTTGACTATAGAGATGCTTGTTTGATATGATTAGTTCGCAGGACACAAATTACTGTATGACGATTAACAGTTCTCCCAATTAAAACATCATTTTTACCGGTAAATTGCCCAAAAAAGTCAGTGAAACAGAGACAGCTTGTCAGGCTTGGCTTTCGAGTTGGTTTTTGCCTCGAATTAATGCCCCAACTACATGACTAGGGCTCTGCCTTGCAAGTTGTATACTGTACTTTGTAATGCTAAGGTGTATGAAGTTAAAAAGAAACCCAAGGGGCAAAACTGTGCCCCAATTACAGTATTTAGTATGATTTATTTTTACAGGTCTCATATTTTTTACTAAATATACTTGGGAGAACACTGATTAACATAGATACTAAAATAATCAGTGGATACTAGAAGATTATTATTTCACAGCAAAAATGTAATTGTATATTCTTGGATTGTATGATCTTGGATGTCTCATTTATTTTATGATTTTGGTGGAAAAAAGCACACATGATAGAACAATTTGAAAACTATCAACTACAAATAGTCCATAGGTCAAAATTAGATGGAGGTGGAATGTAAATTTAGCAGATGTAATCTGAACTTGTAGTCCAGTAGAAATAAGTGAAAAATAGGCATTGAGTCAAACAAATTGCAATAGTTTGTTTTATTGATGGAATATGTTCATTTAGTTGTGCAGAATAACATATTCAAAATCTACCTGGCCAATCCGAAAGTACCTAATTAGCATAAATCCAAAATGGCCGCCGTTTTGGAACTTTCAAGCTTGATATCTCTCTAACCATCAATTTTTTTGTATATAAATGTATTAAACACAGATAGAAACATGGCCATAAAGAAACCAAAAAACACATTTATTTATGGTGTGACCTCTGGGGGTCATAGGTCAAAGTTCATGGGAACTTAAATGTTCAATATCTCTCTAACCATCAATGTTTAGGTATATAAATGTATTAAACACAGATAGAAACATGGCCATAAAGAAACCAAAAAACATTTATTTTACGGTGTGATCTCTCGGGGTCATAGGTCAAAGGTCATGGAAACTTAATGTTGAATATCTCTCTAACCATCAATTTTTAGGTATATAAATGTATTAAACACAGATAGAAACATGGCCATACAGAAACCAATAAACACATTTATTTTACAGTGTGATCTCTTGGGGTCATAGGTCAAAGGTCATGAAAATTTAAATGTTCAATATCTCTCTAACAATCAATTTTTAGGTATATAAATGTGTTAAGTACAAATAGAAAAGTAATTATAATGAGTCTAAATAACCCATTTGTTTATGGTATGACCTCTTAGATCATAGGTCAGAGGTCATGGAAATTTGAATGTTCAATATCTCTTTAACCATTAATGTATATAAATGTATTAAGTACAAATAGAATTGCTGCACTCTGATTGGCTGAAAGTTTTTGTAGTAAAGACACTATAACAACAAATGCAGCTGAACGAAGTAAATGCATGTAAGTTTATTCATTTTAGTATTAAACATAACTGCATAAATAAATATTATATTATTTAGTCCTAAATTGCAAATATACTTTCAGAAATGTCCTTTATAAAATATACACATAGGCCTAGGCCTAGCCATAAACAGGAAAATTCTAGGCCTAGATAAGCCTGTAGCCTAATGGAAGTCAATCCCTTCAAATGGTATCACAGGTAGACATAGCCTAGGGCCTAGGCTTACAGCTAGCTAGGCCTAGTAAAGATTCAGCTTTTTTATATTAAGGGTATATTCAAAAAATCCGAAAATTTTTATATTATGTATATATCATTTTTATGTTATAGTATTGGGATCTTAAAAAAACGACGACTCGTAATAAGATAACAAAAAATATGCAAAATTAACAAGATGTTGAGGTGGACGGCGTTCCAGTATGCCCATTGTGTAATAAACATATTGATATTGATGATGAAACTGTACGTATTGGTGATAAAGCAGCTATAACAGTCAATGAAGCCAGTAAAGAAAGAGGAACAGCAGTTCATGTGATGGCTGGCCAGGTTCTTCATTCTGAGTGCAGAAAATCTTTTACTAACAAGAGAAATGTTGCAGTTGCCCAGAAAAGAAAGGCAGATGATACTGTTCCACAACCACCCTTCTTAAGATCAAAGCAACCATCATTCAAATTCTCAACTCATTGTCTGTACTGCGAATCGTGTGTTATAGATGAAGTTGGGAATCGTCAGAAAAATGTTTACAGAGTCGCCTCTTGGAACTGTCAAGATTCTATTTTAAGGTCTTGTGACGTTCGAGGAGATAAATGGGCTAATGATGTATGGGCACGTGTTCTTTACGCTTAAGATATACCAGCTGTTGATGCAGTCTATCATAAAGTGTGTAGTGGCAACTTCAGAACTGGTAGAAATATACCTAGCCAATTCAACTGTACATCAAGTGAAGGAAAACTGCCTCGGCCAGGACGAAAAGTTGATACTTCTTGTGAGGAAGCATTTTTGTTGGTGATGGATGATTTTGTGAATAACGAAGAGGAGCAGACAACAATATGTGATCTTGTAGACCAAATGGCAGAAGTATGCCCAGAACCATATAGTATTCCATATATGAAAAAGAAACTCATTGAATATTTTGGAGATTCGATGATTATTACGCAAATTGGCAATCAATGTAATGTAGTTAAAATTCGGAAATCAGCTGCAAAGATCATAAACGACTTCTATGTTAACCAAGACAGAGATGAAGAATCATGCAAGAAAAATATACTGAGAGCCGCTGCAACCCTGATTAAATCTGATATTGATGCTGTAACAAAAAAAACCGAGTGATGTTTCCTGATCTCCAAGGACTTGGAAACATAGAACGCCACTTAAATTATATTCCAATTTCACTTCGAATATTTTAAGTGATATTTTCAGGGGGAATATGACCGCTAATCAAATAAAGATTGCAGCATTAGGACAAAGTATAATGCAACAAACCAGGCCAAGAAGTATTATGGCACCAATGCAATTTGGATTGACAATGCAGCTGCATTGGAAATATGGCTCCAAAGAACTTATTGATAACTTGAACAGCAAAGGATTTTGTTTGTCCTATGATGAAGCCAGGAATTTCAAAGCATGTGCTACAAATCACCAAGTGATGCATTTTCAAATCTTCATGGTAGATTCTGCCATGTGATAGCAGACAATGTTGATCACAACATCGCCACATTGGATGGAAAAAACATACCATGGTATGGGTTTAATGTTTGCAGGCACTCCACCCATCAATCCTGTGTATCAAGTTCCAAGAAGTACATCACATAGTGTGGAAAATCCTAAGAGCATTGACATTACACTTTTTCGGAAATTGGGAAAAGCAGGTGACAATATGGTATACAATACATTACCAGAGGTAAACCATTGGGATGAACGACAGCATCTTGATGTACTATGGAAGATCTCATTTCCATCCAGAATTAATCGACCTGGTTGGTCAGGCTTCATGCAGACTGTGACTACAGGTGCCCATCCAGGAAAATCATCATTTCATTTTTTACCAATGGTAGATTTGGATCCCACAGACATGAGTACAGTCTACACAACACTTCTATTCGTTCATAACCAATGCATAAAGCATTCCTTTATTCCTATAGTAACTTTGACCAACCTCTTTGGTTTAAGGCAAAGCAAATCATTACTCAAGAAAAAGAACTGCAGAATATGATACTAAATCTTGGTGGATTCCACACTCTTATGAGTTTCTTAGGCAGTATTGGTCATATTATGAAGTCAACTGGACTTAAAGCATTACTTGAACTTGTATATTCAAGTACCACTGTCAACCATATTCTTTCAGGGAAAGCTTATGCAAGAGCAATACGAGGAAACTTCCTCGTTGACGGTGCTCTCAGCGCATTTCTAGTGAAAAACATGGTTCTTGTGAGTGAGGACCAGCGACCTTTAGAATACGCTTTAGCAAAGTTTGACGAGGTTCTTGCATCAAATGAAGCTGCTGTGTGCAGTTCAGACAACAATATAGTAGCTGTTGATAAAATGTTACAAGCAAAAAACTCCCATGAAAAGCCAACTGGAAAGCTATGGATTCAGTACATGAAGATGAATGATATCCTGCGTTGTTCATTACGAGCCCAACGTACTGGAGATTTTCTACTCTATTTAAAATCTCTAAAGAGTATGTTGCCATTTTTTGCTGGAACTGGCCATAACAACTATGCCAAATCTGTCTGCCTGTTTCTACAAGACATGACTCAGCTTAAAGAAAGCAATCCTGAAGTTCATTCACACTTTATGTCTGGACATCTCTTTCTCCGGAGAAGTGAAAGGTTCTGGGCTGGCCTACCAACAGACCTCGTCATCGAACAGGTTTTGATGAGATCAATTAAAAGCACAGGCGGTTTAACGCATGGAAGAGGGATGTATGAGGCTCAACGTACAAGATGGCTTCTCTCAATGCCAACTCTTGCTCATATAAATACTGAAATGGATATTCTGAATCAAAAAAGGCATGATGATCACCACAAAGAAATGGCACAATCTCGACGAAAGCAAGATCACATAGACACAGAATGCATTTTAGGATACTTAGAGTGCCATGATCCTTTCCAGGATAATGAAAACCTGTATGACATATCAACTGGTATATCATCAAATGTTTCAAATGTCCAAGTAGCTGAAGAAATTGGAAATAACATCTTAAAAAAAAATGGAGGGACAAGAGGTTTCAACGTCTGCTTTTCGAAAGAAAGATCAAGTTAGAACAATGGGAGAGAAGGTGGTTGTAGGAGGAGAAGAAATTCCAGTAGATCCACAACTTTTGTTTCAGCAACTACTTGTTATTGCAAACAACACAAATCTTAACCTAGATGAAGTGCTGAAATATGAACTAAGCCTATACCCGCCATCGTTATTCGACAGTATGGGATTTATGAACTCTGCTGTCAAGCCACAACTAGCTGAGGCAATAGTAAAGCATTGTAAAACAAGTACGCCAGCAGTAGCTCCCAATGCAGAATGTTATGTTTTTGATGGCGGATCATTGATTCATCGAATGGATTGGAAGAAAGGTGAAACATATGTGTATATAATGACAAAATACTGTATATCAATTACGTTAGAAAATTTCCTCAACCTACTGTTGTATTTGACGGGTACGGAAATACATCAACGAAATGTGTTACCCATCAGAAGCGTACCAAGGGTATTACAGCACCAACAGTTCAGCTGTCTCCAAATCTACCATTTCAGTTAGACAATAAGGCAACTTTTCTTACAAACACCATAAATAAACAGCACTTTATCAATATGCTGTCTGAAAAGATGACTGAAAACGGCATCAACACTGTTCATGCGGAGGGTGATGCAGATGTGCTCATTGCACAAACAGCTGTCAATTTAGCAGTACATAAAGTCACATACGTAATTGCTGAAGATACTGATATCCTGGTCTGATAAATGCAACTCATAACATCCTTTGTGGGACATCAATAGTACCCATGCAGCACTTGGAGAGCAATGTTGCCGATTTTTACCATTCATTCACGCACTATGTGGGTGTGATACTACGTCTCGTCTCTATGGCATTGGCAAAGGTAATGCACTAAAAAAGAAAGATTTGCTAATGAAATATGGTGAACCCTTCATCTCAAATAACTCCAGTCAATGTACAATTAAAGCAGCCGGTGAAAAGGCTATTGCCTATCTTTATGGTGGCCACGAAGAAAGTCTTAATGATCTGAGGAAGAAAAAATTTAGCGAGAAGGTTGTTAAAAGTATAAGAAGTGTCACTGTACAGAGCATACCACCAACCTCAGATTCTGCAAAGTATCATTCGTTTCGTGTTTACTATCAAACGCAGATTTGGATGGGAAAAACTAACCTGAAGCCAGGAAACTGGGGGTGGAAATTGAAATGTGGAAGATTCATGCCCGTTACAATGGACTCAAACCCCGCACCCAATGAATTACTAATAATAATAAGATGCAAGTGCAAGGGATACTGTGACACCAACCAGTGTTCTTGTAAAAAACATGGACTGTTCTGCACAGACTCCTGTTCCGAATGCCCAGATGGATTCTGCACTAATACTTCAATCGAAGATGATGACACATACTTCTAAAACAGTATCATGGTTCATGCGTGTTTTGTAAAATTTCCTGAATCAACCTGTAAATAATTAAGCATACCGGGTGTGTGGACAAATTATGTTGACCATCTTTAGAATTTCTAGAAGTACTGATGAAGACAGTGTTAAGAAAGAATGGAATATTGCGCTGTCAATAAGTTAAGCCAGATGGTTTGTAATATTTTCAAAATTTAAAGCTTCCATGACCTTTGACCCATGACCCAAGAGGTCATACTATATAGCAAATGTGTTATTTAGATTCTTCGTAGCCATGTTTCTATTTACCCTTAACACATTTGTATACATAAAAATTGATGGTTATAGAGATATTGAGCATTAAAGTTTCCATGACCTTTGACCTATGACCCCGAGAGGTCATAATGTATAGTAAATGTGTTATTTAAATTCTTCGTAGCCATGTTTCTATTTGCACTTAACACATTTGTATACATAAAAATTGATGGTTATAGAGATATTGAGTATTGAAATTTCCATGACCTTTGACCTATGACCCCGAGAGGTCAAATCGTAAAAAAATGTGTTATTTAGGTATATTATGGTCATGTTTCTATCTATACTTAATACATTTATATACATAAAAATTGATGGTTAGAGAGATATTAAGCATCAAAGTTTGAAATGGCGGCCATTTTGAATTTTTTGCAAATTAGGTACTTTCGGATTGGCTGATCAGGGTAGATTTGGATATGTTATTTCGCACCACCCACTGAACAGATTTCCGCAAAAAAACAAACTATTGCAATTTGTTTGACTCAAAGTGCTAATTCTACTGGACTATTGGCTTAGTTCACAAGAAAAACAGATTTCTGTGAACATCTCAACAATAGAGGGTGCTCTTTAATTTACTTGTTTTTAATTATCTAATTATCAGCTCAATGTGCAACTTTTGAGCTTGGCAACATTCAAATTTGGATTTGTAATCCCAAAAACTATTTATATTCATAATATCAGGTAGATATCAAGGGTGTCCTATGGAACTTGAAAACTAAGCTTCCTACAGAAATCATCCCATGGTCTAACTTGCGAGCGAAGCGAGCAATTTAGGCTGGGTGACAAGATGTGTTGTGTGTATTATACGTATTACTTATGATAATTTTAAGTATTATCAAGATGTATTATCACTTTAAAAGAATTTAGGCTGGGGCCAGTGGGCCGCCGAGGGTCCACAGTTGGGGTCCAAATCCAGGAAAAATTTGCGTTATTTTACATGCTAAATGACACATTAGTGCCCATTAAAATGCCCGTTTTCCAGATCAGCCTGATGGGTTAGAAGTGATATCACACAACGCACGGTGAGCAGGAATACTGGAAAGGAAGAGAGGCAAACATTTGAAAGTTCAAACCAAACAAACCTACTTTCAATTCAACACTCGAATTAATTTACTTAACTTTTCAAAGTGTCACAATTTAACGTGATTTACCATTGAAAGTGAAAAAAAATAACATCCAACCCGAGATGCGACATTTAAAAAAAATATATACCTCTATATATTCGGAAATGGCACCATATAAAATGTGGTTAATTGAAGTCCGAGTCAATTACAATACACTTATGATGTCACCCTAAGATGCTCACTGTATGAATCTTTTATTCAGACATTTGAAAAGCTAGTGAAATAGATTAGCTCCAGTCTGCATTATTAACGATAGCTGGTTTACAATTCATGCAATACTATAATATTCTTCACGTTATCTTTTACACTAGAAACAATTTTTTTCTCAAAATATTAGGGGGTCCTGACCACACCCACATCAACCTTTGGCTGCGCCCCTCAGATTTTTTTAAATTTGACGTTCTATTATATAGACTTATTGCTGCGAAGCAGCTAATCCTAATCTGTACAGCATTGACCTCTCGGGGTCATTGTGTGTCAGATTAGATAGGCCTGAACGCCCGGAACAGTGGAGTTTTGTTCTTTTGTTCTGCCGGGTAAAAATAATTACTCTAGGCGACGTTGTTAGATTACCTATTCGTACAGTTTCCGGCCGCGATCAAGTATAAGTAATTTGTCAGCCCCGGCATCACCTGAATGAGAACCTTAACCGGAACTGGCCGCACCCATCGATCCCATGATCACTATAGCAGTACTAAGCGGGAAATTCATTTGATTCATAAGTGAGACGATGAGCTGCACGTAAAGGTAGACAATATTATTCAAAACCAAACAGCTATATTGGAAAGAATGAACTCAATTGAAAAAAAATACAGTGAAATTGAAAAATCTGTCACCTTTGCAACCGAACAGATTCACTCTTTTGATAGTAAAATCAATGAATTTGAAGATAAAATCATTGAAGTAACTGATTTGGCAGAAAGTGATAGAAAAAAATGTCAGTATTGGAAGGGGAAATACTAAAAATGGAGCGCTATTCAAGATCGTTTAATCTAAGGTTTAACGGAATTCCGGAGCAAGCTGATGTGGATTCTATGTAAACTGTAAGTGAAATTATTAACAATAAACTTAACTTGCCAACTACAGTAATTGAAAATGCGTAGACAAATGGCCAGCAAACCAAGGCATATAATTGTTAAATTTTTACATCGGCCCCAAAGATGAGAAGTAATCGTATGAGCTAAATCAATACTCAAGTCCTCGAATATACTTGTTACTGAAGACTTACCAAAAGCGGACGTTGAAAAAAAGAGAAGTTTAAAACTGATCATGACACAGGCATATAAGGATGGAAAGAGACCCGTGTTTAAAAACGTTAACCTTTACATTAGCGGAAAGCTGTAGAGAGCTCCGTAAAGTACATAGACGGAGACAATGATCAGTGAGTTATGTACATATATTAACTTTAGTAAAGTATATATCAAGTATCCTAGCATTTTAATTAATGTGGCTATTATTTATTATTACGATAAGATAACTTTTATTCATCCACAAGGGAAAATATTGCTCATCGTTTACATAAAGACATCAAAAGAATACAAAGATGATAACAACAAGATACAGTTACAGTAAAATAAAGTAATATGTACAACATCATAAAACCATCAATAATAATCATCATCATTCACAATGGACCTAAGCTTTGGAATTCTTTGGAAAACTCTTTTAAATCCTTACCTACTATCAATTCTTTTAAATCTAAT
>JAOTQE010061381.1:0-18597 GCA_025631205.1 Nesometra sesokonis | reverse complement strand
AAAATTCACATTCCACAACTATCCCCCCTGAGTGGTCACCGCCCATGATCATCATCATCATCATCATCATCATCCTCGTCGTCGTTACCATCATCGTCATCATCATCATCATCGTTGTCATCATCATCATCATCATCTCATCGTCATCATCATCATCATCATCCTCATCATCATCATCATCATCATCATCATCATCATCATTATCATCATCATCATCATCATCATCATCATCCTCATCATCATCATCATCCTCCTCAGCGTAGGTATACCTCTACTTTGTAGAAATATTCATCGCTAACGAAGAAAATTTCAGCTGCAGTGGCCATTCGAAAATTACCACCTTGTCCAACAGGCCGTCCGAATCCATCGTTCACGATCGGTTGAATCGAACAGTTGCCGTTTACCTTATTGATAACATACGTAACACCTAACGAAGTTTAAAAGCCTCATTAAAATCAACCTATAAGATATTTTCTGCAAGGGGAAATCATTGATTTATGAAAATAAACACAACCTAAAGTTATATGGCAAACGTTCAAAACTGTAGTGGTACGTAATATTCGTTATTTGGCTTAGATAAAAAAACCAACAAATAATAATTAAAAAAAAGAAAATCACACTCTAAACTAAAATTATATCATTTTTAATGAGGTAATGAAAATGAAAATATGGATATCAGCAAGTTATCACCAAAGATTTATCTACGCCCCTTCTTTCTTTGTTAAAAAATAGAATAAGTCAAATATAAGTCGCCAATGATCACCTGGTAAAACATAAAAAATATATTCTAATTTGTATGGGCCTATATTCTATTTTAAACTTATCTTCTGTGCGTTGGCACTATTCTCTTAATTTTAAAAATCCACTATTTGAGGGACTACTGCAAAAAAGAATGAAAGGCCACTGCAAATCAGTACGATCATTCACTCCAACTGAGTAAGATCATTCACGCCAAATGATTGCGATCATTCACTCCAAATGAGTGCGATCATTCACTCCAAATGAGTGAGATTATTCACTTCAAATGAGTGCGATCATTTACTCCAAATAAGTGCAATCAATCACTCCAAATAAGTGCGATCATTTACTCCAAATGATTGAGATCATTCACTCCAAATCAGTGCGATCATTCACTCCAAATAAGTGCGATCATTCACTCGAAATGAGTGCGATCAGTCACACCAAATGAGTGCGATCATTGACTCCAAATGAGTGTGATCATTCACTCCAAATGAGTGCGATCGTTGACTCCAAATGACTGCGATCATTCACTCCAAATGAGTGTGATCATTCACTCCAAATGAGTGCAATCATTCACTCCAAATGAGTGCGATCATTCACTCCAAATGAGTGCGACCATTCACTCCAAATGAGTGCGATCATTCACTCCAAATGAGTGCGATCATTGACTCCAAATGAGTGCGATCATTTACCCCAAATGAGTGCGATCATTCATTCCAAATGATTGCGATCATTCACTCCTAATGAGTGCGATCATTGACTCCAAATGAGTGTGATCATTCACTCCAAATGAGTGCGATCATTCACTCCAAATGAGTTTGATCATTCACTCCAAATGAGTGCGATCATTTACTCCAAATGAGTGTGATCATTCACTCCAAATCAGTGCGATCATTCACTCCAAATAAGTGCGATCACTCGAAATGAGTGCGATCAGTCACACCAAATGAGTGCGATCATTGACTCCAAATCAGTGAGATCATTCAATCCAAATGAGTGAGTGATCATACTCTTTTGCTTTTTAATTACCTTAATTACAGTTTCAGAGAAATAAAATCGTAACTAACTACTATTTCATTTTATTTACTTAAGTTATTATACTACTAAAAATAAAACATCGCAATATAAACTGATTACTGGTATTGTAGAGTAAACATTGTATGTTTTCTATGCCTGGACGGATTTAGGGAGGGACGGATTCAGGAAGGGGCGCACTCGATGCTGCACGCCTCTCTCCCTTATATCATAGCCCCGCATGTTCGCCCTTCCTTATATTATTAGTGTCCTTCTAAACTGTAAAGATAATAAGCTCATATGGCGTTAAAACCTACGATAAAATTGACCAAAACTTTTTTTTATTGAAGTACAAAACCTGTGTTAAAATCGTCAATTCTTGTGGTTGGCACTGCAGGTCCGTATTCGACTGAATCAACGATCGGTGTATAGTCCACACGTGACAGGTTCATACTGTAATCGTACCACTCCTAACATTGTAAAAATAAAAAAAAATTAATTAGCGAAAGCTCTGTTCAGAGGAAGAGCTGATATTTTACTATAACTCATAATTATAATTTACGCAGTTCATTAAACTTCATCAACTCGATATACCACCATTTAAACTTAAAGTTCTGAGTTATTTATTACGGTATCTGGAACACGTATGTGGAATTTTTGCACTTACGTAAAGAAATACTTATATATTATATATAATCAGAAGTGGTGTAAACCGCCAAGTAGATATACCTTGAATGTTTATACATAGAAACGTAAACAATATGAAAATCCGCTGAGAGGGAAAAACAGTCGCCCCAACCGGAACTTGAACCCGGGTCACCTGTTTGATATGCAGACGCCTATACCACTCGGCCATTAGGCCCTCTGCGGCAAGTTCAAGTTCAATTGGAATGCAATTCTTCTCACCCTCAACATCATATTCAAGGTATATCTACATGGCAGTTTACATTACTTCTGATTATAAATAATTATAAAAAGTATATCGTTTGAAGTCCTGTCTAGCTGATCTACCTACAATAAGTGTATAAAATTGATCTCTGTTTACACGCGTACTGGAGGGCTAATTTTGTCACGACGTGCGATGTTGATGGTGAGAAGAGTTGCATTCCAATCGAACTTGAACTCGCCAAAGAGGTCCCAATGGCTGAGTGTATAGGCGTCTGCATATCAAGCAGGTGACCCCGGTTCGAGTCCCGGTTGAGGCGACTTCTTTTCACTCTCAGCAGATTTTTTCATTGTTTACGTTTCTATATATACAGGTATATTATATATATTTTTATATTTATATCCTTCTATAAGGATTAAGACGATGTTACACTACTTGTGTTTTCATCCTGTTTTTAGTATTGAATTTTTTTTATATTTGTTTATGTACATTCAAATTCGTTTTAGTATAGATCCTCAACTAAGATTTCTTAGTATAATTTAGTATTAGTTTGAAGCAAATATTATTGTATATCATACTTTCGAGTAAAACTAAACGTAGAAGTAGAAACAAAAACTTGCTAACCCCCAAGTGTTCGTATTGGGATTAACTGTTCAAACGGGTTCCTTGGTAACAATTTTGGTATGATTTGATAGAAAAAATATCAGTTTAATGCACTTTAATGCATAATTCGTCTGAAAACCGATAAAAATCTACATTATTATCCGTAAACTGGTTGTATGATAAAAAATATATATCTGTCCTGGAAACTGCGTCACGCACTACGTGTGCTTGCGTCATTACTACTATATTTAAGTTTTCACACGAATATATAAATATGAATATTTTTGTTCTCTGTAACTATATTTGCCAGAAATACATCAAATTTATGAAATATAATGAACAAAAATGTCAACAGTCAATCATCTTTAAGATATATTGTTCTGACGTCATTCAGTTTCTTTATAACTTAAAATATAACTATATAGTTGATATGCAGTTCAACGTTTCGAAATAAATGTAGTTCCCAAATAGTGTGTATTATAAGAAATACTTTTAACATTTTATTGAATACCTAATATTAGTAATAAAGTTGACAATTTGCTGTCGGTACTGGGAAGAAAAATACTTTTCAACGTAGCCAAAAGTAATTATAAATAATGTTAACGATGGCCTACACGAAGAGACACGAAAGTTAAGTGAAACAGCTGGATGACAAACAGAGACAATGATGATAATGGTGATGATGATAATGATGATGATAATGATGATAATGATGATGATGATGATGATGATGATGACGAGAATGATTTTGATGACGACGATGATGATGATGATGATGATGACGACGATATAGATGATAATGATTATGATGATACAGAAGATGGTGACAATGACGATGAGGATGATTGTGATGATAGTGATGATGATGATGATGATTATAAGGATGATGATTATGATGATGATTAAGATGACGACGATGATGATGATGATAATAATGATGATGACGATATAGATGACGATGGTGATGATACAGATGATGATGATGATGATGACGACGATGACGACAACGACGATGATTATAATGATGATGATGATGATTATGATGACGATGGTGGTGATGATGTAGGTGTAGGACTTGTTTAGATATTGTAATACATTTGTTATCCTTCATTTTATTATAAAATAGACCTAGTAACTTGTTGAGAGAACAACAATGAAAAACAGTATACATACATTGTAATAGGTGAATAGTGAGTAGCTTGGTACCGAAAGTTCCATTCTTAACTTAAATTGTTCTGATACCTTAGGTAGTTGCTTCTGGTTTTTAGAATCGGGACAATATACACCAAATGGCACCTGTATTGATAAGGTCAATAATAAAAATTAGGTTATAAGTACTGTCTTTATAAATGGGAAGAGCAAACACAGAAAAACTACTGTATCAGCAGGGAACAGTTAAATTATCAGCAACCAATGTTTTTGCAGGGAACAATTTCCCTGGTTTTTGTTGACACGTTATGGGAAGAGAACATTCCACGATTTTGGAAAGGGTTGCTTATTAGGTCAACACCCACCTCAGCGATGTACGGAGTAGGCCAAACTTTGGTTTTAATAAGCTCACCCCTCAAGCGTAAAATAGGGGAAAACCACGGGTTATTTATTTGCTTGTCAAAAACTCCTATCGGGACTGAGCACCCCTTCACCGATTCTGGAATACGCCTCTGTACTATACACATTTTATTGAATTTATTTCTTGTTTAATCCTCTGAAGGAACGTGCTCGAGTACCCGGACAACCTCTGGATACAACACTGGAAGAGTCTTTAGAAAATGGCAACAAGCGAAATAGAAGGCGTCGCCTAATAATATCGGTTGACGTCCTGGTTACTAATAAAAATAAACCTATTCAGTGGGCAGGTCGTGCCTATATTTCTTTTAGTACTCAAAAGGAGAATATTTGAATTGATTTGTTCGACCTCCTGATAGTGATTGGGCAGTACACCAGGATGCAATCCTACATTTTCTATGTACTGTGATCTTTAACCAAGAGGTTTTATTAGTTCACTATAAAACCTCCTTGCTTTAACGTACTCATGAGCCATGTTACCCACAGGACAAACGAATTAACGTCTCATCCAAAAGACAGCATGATATTAACCCTCCACCCGAACAAACAATGCTCAAATAGAACATGAAAATACCTTCAGTTGAAAGACAAAACCTGTTAACGGGACCAAAAGAACGGCTTATCCAAAAGACGTACAATATGAACCCCCACCCCAACAATCATAAAATAGTTTAACTACATGCAAATGCATAAGGTCGAAACCTGGTATATGAAGTCTGGAACAAATCCATGTGCCCGAAACCACATGTATTCTAAGTAGTACTCGACGTCTACCATTCCCGAGGGTTCTCCTGTTGTAATGTCGTTCATCGTCTGACCTCTGATATTTAGACGAACAGGGCGTTGCCCATGACCACCAGCAGTTCCATAACCCTCTATCGAAAACTGAAATTCTGCCTCAAAGGTGGCGTTCTTAGGCTCGTAATAAATGCAAGTTCGCCATACATCCGTCGGGATACCGCGAGCCTCATCCGTCCCAATGTACTCCCATTCGTAGAGATGGAGTCCAAAACTTGGTAAGTCAACCAGTATAAAACTTGTGTCACCAAAGTCAACATTCTTTAGACTTCCAAAACTAGTACCATTAGCATCTAATTTAGTCGTTACACATTTTGGATCTGAAATTGAATATACTTTCATTCATTCAAAGATTTAGACATCTTTGGTAAAGACTAATTAACAAGGATATAATTATTCTTTCTAATAAAACATTTTGACAGATACCAAGTGTATTTTCTCGTACATGGGTATTGAGTAGGAGGTATTACATTTCCCACAACTAAATTTATAATTGTGCTAGTTTAAGGTCGTGGGTTTCTCAACACAAATTGCCTCTCAAATTTCTGGACACTGCATTCTATATTTTTATTAAATATTGTTTATCATTTTTAAGACTGGTTGAGTAATATGATTTTCAGCCATTACAATATAAGGAAGATTTTGTACAGAAATTTGTATTTGTTGTACAGAAAAAAATGATTATATTTTCCTAGATGTTCGCTTATGGACGGTAAATTAACATACAAAAAATCTAAATTTTAAGACAAAAAATGTCCACGTCCGCTTACAGAAAGTGTCCGCTTACGAGAGGTACTAAATGTACTGTATACCGTGGCGTATCCAGGGGGAGTGCTATATGGGTGTTCGAGCACTCCCTTCGGAGCCAAAAAGCAATAAAATAAGGTTAGAAATGTGAAAATTCGGGCCTCGAGCACCCCTTCAGATTAAAAGGACTTAATATACTGTGAGGCTAAATCATAAATCGCACTATAAAAAAACGTGCCAATGGGGTCAAAATCCAACCCAGGTTCGAGCACCCCCCCCCCACCCCTTCGCCAATTCCTGGATACCCCCCTGGAATAGATAGGAAGAACAAATGGGTCTTTGAAGTAGTGTCGGTTACGGTAGGTGTCCGCGCAGGGAGGTTCTACTGTACTATAAATATTGCAGTACTTACAATGTATTGTGTATGCCTCTTTGTCGGCGTAGATTAACTGAAATAAGTCACCGTTATACCAATATCGTGTTTTCAACTTCAAATTTTCAAGATCAACAAGTTGTTCAGCTTCGATAGATAAATTGTACGGTTTTAATAAGTTTATTTCTAGTTTGGTTTCAAACGAGGGTCTTGGAAATGGCGGGAAACCTTTCGACGTAGTGTTAGATGGTGTGCAGACAGAAGAGTCGCCCGGAAAAGCATCACACCTAGAAAATCTTATTAAACAGGCGGCACATACTACGATCATTTTCCAATACTCCATGTTGTCTTTTTATAAAAAAAACAAAGCAAAACAAATATTAATACAACCGCTATGTCTAAGCAGCTTTCATTTGCTTAACATATTTTTTTATTTGGTATAATAATTGTATTACGATTTTAAGTTTTTAATTTGTCTACTTTTATTACCTCTTACTTGCCAACTTTTTTTGGAGCCCAATGCGTGAGACTTTCATTTTTCTTTCGGTATTTTCTTTATTTAATACAAAAGTATATACATAAAACAGTTCATGGCAGTTAAAAACTGAATTTCGAACTGAGTGATTAGTACAAAGACTTTAATACAAGATTAGATATCTATATTAGATAAGACAACACACTTTTATAATTATCAGTTTTTACAATTTCATTTAGTCTTTATGCTCATTAAGCAGTCTAACCATGGATGGTATAGGTGATCACTGGAATCGTTTCGTTTTACATTTATATTCTTTGTATTTAAGCGAGTTTCGCGGATTAATGTTGTGCCTTTTATCATTAAGCGGGAACAACTCACAAAATCTGTTATTTTACACACATTTACGGGCAAATTTGGCACAAAGTTAGCCTCGGCGGTCTGAAAAAGTTTTCTAAGCCAAGCTCAGTCAGAGTCACATCATAGGAGACAGTTTTCATAGCCTATGATACACCTGCACGCTCTTTTCAGGACATATTCAATACGATTGGATTGTGCATGATTTATAAGCAACACTATTGCATTTTTAAGAATTCTTATGAATGAGAAAATGCACTTTATGCGTGAGACGTCCAGAATGGGTTCTCATGCGTGAGACTCACGCATTATGCGTGAGAGTTGGCAGGCATACTAACATTATTCGTATTGCATAGTTTGATTCTTCAGAATTACTGTACAATTGAGTGTCTACGGATAAAAGAACAACTAGGCCTATGGTGTTTTATGGTTTAATTATTTAGTAATGAATGACATTTTGACAGTCTGTGAAAATATTTTATCGAGTCAGATATTGTAATTCCTAAAATAATTGGAGACATCGATTCGACTGGTCGGTTTTAGCTCTCTGTGGAACGATTATCAAGTTATAGTCTCTATGGAATGGTAAAATCAACAAAACTAACTAGCGTCACAGCATAACGGCATGGTTCTACAATTCTATTCCATAGATTTTATTAACGACATTCTATGAAAACAATATTTCAGGAACTATGTTATTGATTTACATGTATAAATTATTGTCTGACTTGTTATTTTACTGTATTTTGGCCTATTTAGTAAAGTTCAATCTAACTTACCTTGTCTAAGTTGGCAACATGCGTGGTTTGAAGAAAATCATGTGCCTCATATTATTGTTGACTATCCATCTACAGACTATAAGCTTACAGTGGCATGTCCTACCAAAGTGTCAAAGTTCAAATATCAATTCCATGGCAAACACTGCAATATCAACTGCTCTTCAGATAATATTAGTAAGTCATTAACTCGTCTTATCTTATAATGTACTACTTCACGTTTGGCGCTTCGTAAACCTTAGTAAACACACAGGGTTTTAACATTGATCAGTTAACTCTGTCATTTACTCCTGTTAAATTGGGCTTAGTTCTAAAGAAATTAATGGTTGCGTTTCAGAAGCACAGCATTTTAATTCGTATTTCTTCAATATTAAGGATATTTAGGTGTACTAATGAAGTTTTTAAAACTTTGTTCCTGATTTTCGAATTTTTTTGATCGATGCGGTTTCGGCAGCGAAGGCTTAAGCCTCCTCCTAAAAGGAATGGTGAAACACTACTTCGCGTTGTTTGTTTTGTTTATTTAAAAATTGCATAAGGGGGCGCTCAACTGTGGTCATATTAGACAAGAAAATTAAAAATAACATTACTTCCTCTATCTAACACATGTTGTGATGTGGTAACTGGAGTTATAGTTCCTTTCCTCTGTAGTTCAAGGGGGAGGGGTGCTCATTTCTTCTGAAGCTGAAGGTGTGTGTGTGGTGGGGGCGGGGAGGGGTGCTCCAGGCTCAATCTTCATATTTACATTAGTGCTTTCTATATCCCTGAAGAGGGAGTGCTTTAGCACCATAAGCTCCGTATTTCCCATAGGTTTATTATTACAGCTAGACGGTGAACTTCCACAGAATAGATAGCCCAAAGTGCAATTGCATGGAATCGCCTTCTATTTCGGAATCCAACCAATCAAATCGTGTTACGTTCTAAGGCTGTTGCTATGTCGGAATTGCGCACGCACAATCCTTTATAAAAGTTTTTAATTTACCAATAAATGAAAGTAAATTTAATCAAAATCTATAAACATTGACAACATACAATATGTGTTACATATGTAAATAATTTGTATAATAAAATAATGTTAAAAATACAATAATTTTAAAACAGTTATGATTATTTAACTTACATGTTTGTGACGGAGGCTGAGAAATCAACATAGTAGGCGCCTACATGGACTGCAATTTTTACAGTGTTAAGATCACCATCTAGCCGTAATAATAAATCTATGGTATTTCCTCTATTTTGAATAAATCAACACAGTTTAAATAATACAATATTACGGATCCGTCATGGATGTGGTTGAGATAAAACCATTGTAGCAGAAAACTACCCAGAAACGACACTTTTCGAGTGTATTTGACATCGAGAAGCACACCATCGCCTCTTAAAATACCGGGGTTGAAAACAGGTCCCTTTATCTAACAATAATCCGCAGTTATATTTCTACTATTCTTGAACAAATGCAATCTGGTGGAGTTAATTTTTTACAAAACAAGTAAGTGATCTCACTTCTTTCACGTGCATTTCCAATAACTTGGAGTTAATTTTCATTCTTTTTGGAATGGTCCCTCTGTCCATTCTCAAAGACGATTAATTTCACTCTCTTACATTAATAGAGTAAGTTGATTCTTTTACTCTGGATATTAACAGATGCTCAAAGTATTTTATAGAAACAAAATATAGAATATTTCAGGTAAGTTAAAAATTAAATGAATAAAATAAATGTAACAAAGTTTACTAACGTTGTAATATCATTTTATTTAAATCCAGTCACAAGAACCTATGTTCACACTGAATTGTTTAGAAAATATAATTCTTATTCAATCTGTATTCATTTTTAGCGGTCTTATTATAATAATTTTAAATGATCATTTACAGATTTGTCGACGGTTACAACGAAAGCTGAACCTTATGACCATATCTATACGGATGAGGTTTAACAATACATAAATAAAGAAACTTTGTTGTCTCAATATAATTTTTCTTAGCAAATCTGAAACACAACTAACAATTCTAAAGTAAAAAATTGTATAAAAACGTAAACATAATTGAAAATGTCTCTAATACACATTATAAGCGTCATCCATGAATATATTGACAGATCAAAAATCGCTTTGAATCGCTTGATAGAAATAAAGTGCCAAGTCCACTAAACAAGTTACTCGATTCTGTATTTTAAAACATTATAATATTCATACGACCCACATTTTACACAAAATACTGCCCTGTGTTCAAAACATATGCTCCGTGAGCTATTATTATTATACAGTTGAACCCTATGCGGACACCTCTCGTAAGCAACCACCTCTAATAACGGACACTCATTCAAAAGCCCGTTTAACTTATCTAGTCAGCGTATTTGGTACCTCTCGTAAAAGGTCGGGCCGTGAACGGTTTTTGGTTTAAAGTTTTATTTTTTGTACAATAAAATTAACCTCCATTAAGCGGCCATCCCGAAAAATTCCGTGAATATTTTGGACGAATACAAATTTCTTTATGAAATCCTTATACTGTAATGACGGAAATTCATATCAATCAAGGAGCTGATCTTAAAGGATTAATAGTAACAATAACAATAACAATAGCAATATCATTAACAATAACAATAATAATAACAATGTATTTTAGATGCCATATGCCTTGAGATGGCGCTGAAATGTCGGACCTTACGTGATTTTAATACATTTGACCCTGTTTCGGTCACCTCCTATAAGTGGACACTTTTCCTGAACCCGGGTGTGCCCGCTTACGAGAAGTTAAACTGTATTTATAAACAAAATAGTAAACATACATTTATTGACGATTTGATGATCAGTTGAAAATCGTTTTTGATCTATCAAAGACGATTTGATCGAAACATTCCAATAAGTATTGTGTATGTACACTTTTACAACAAAAGTTGTCGTGTATAGGCCTACACACAGAAATTAAATTTACTTTATATTACAGTATTATATTGCTACTAAATTGTTTCATTTTTGAGAAAAGGGAAATTTAAAAAAACACTAATGTCACCCAGACTGTTAAACAGGTAAGCAAATTACTGTGGTTGATTTTCTGTAGAGCAGACGAAACCCATGGACGACACTCTATTGTTGAGCAACTTTTTTTAAGCGGACTGTTGTTGTGTCATGTATTATTCTTAAAGCAGACAATTGCTGTAACACATAATTATTACTCTTATGAGAAGTTAAACTGTATTTATAAACAAAATAGTAAACATACATTTATTGACGATTTGATGACAAACCAAAATGTTTATTGCAAGTGGCTCTTTTTACGACAGTTTCCTCGTAGGTAATTATATTTAAAGAGTCAAATATCATATTGCTTTAAAAATGGCGTGAAAAAAACGTAATTAATTACGCCGTTTATCGTTGCTTGACTATCTAGTTCTCAAAAAATGTGTTTTGTTTTTCATACAGATCGAATTGAGAGAATAAGAAAAGTTCGGTTTCCAGGTGACCAATTTTGGGAAAGTTGACTGTATTAAAAAATCAGGGTGGTTACTTTCATAATATTGACAGTTTGATTTCATTAAACAGAAATTGTATCATTTTGTTTCACCAACGTTCGCCATTTTTCGTGTACCAAATTTATTATTAACACTTTATTTTTGTATCAATTTTTTAATTATGTATCAGATGTTTAAGTATTTAGAAATCTGTCAAATTTTAGCTCTATATAGGAAAATGAGCAAAGGGAAATAAGCGATTAAAGTTTTTAAAACTGAATTGAAATTTGTGCAATGCCGATACTACTCAACTACTGATGTTTACCAAACTGATCGAAAGATGGTGGAAGAGAACTTTTAGTAATCGATCGGAAATTTTGAACGTCATTACCAAGCCACGTCGTTGATACATAGAAATCAGTTGAAAATCGTCTTTGATCTATCAAAGACGAATTGATCGAAACATTCCAATAAGTATTGTGTATGTACACTTTTACAACAAAAGTTGTAAAAGCCTACACACAGAAATTAAATTTACTTTATATTACAGTATTATATTGCTACTAAATTGTTTCATTTTTGAGAAGGTTTAGAATTGCAAAAGGGAAATTTAAAAAAACACTAATGTCACCCAGACTGTTAAACAGGTAAGCAAATTACTGTGGTTGATTTTCTGTAGAGCAGACGAAACCCATGGACGACACTCTATTGTTGAGCAACTTTTTTTAAGCGGACTGTTGTTGTGTCATGTATTACTCTTAAAGCAGACAATTGCTGTACCACATAATTATTACTGTACCACGTCCAGTAGACTAGTTTTTTGCCAGAGCTTTTCATGTATGTTTGTCCACAAATTATACGCAGATTATTTTTGTGCCACTGCAGACTACTGTTCCGCCACGTAATTTAGTGAAAACCCAGACTCGTTCACAGAACCCCTTTTCTTGAATGCTATCAAAAAACAGATCAAACCACCAATAAGGATGAACAGTATCCCCATTCCGATACCCATGCCTATGACGGCGCCTAAAAATGAAAATATCAAAACATTATTATTACCAGGGAACAGTTAAATTACAATTACCTCATTTCATTCAACAGCAATATTTGATAACCGGTAATCACAAAAGGCTACTAGGCCTTAACCAAAGAGAGACTCCTTAAATATTGTGATTTTTATACTGGATTTTCTTCCGATTTATTTTATGGATCAGATGGGACTGTAGAAATATGGTACTGTAGGAGACATCAACAATAGCGGAATTTCTCCTGTTTTTTTCTAGACGGTAATAGTGTAATCCGAAAGGTCCACTAATCAATTTCAAGTAAGAAAGTAGAATACATAGGCCTACTCCAAGCAATGAGTTACACGCCATCGTGACAGGATTCAATATTTCGACATAAATTATGTCATCATCAGGATTCATGATGATTACATAATTTATGTCGAAATATTGAATCCTGTCACGATGGTGTTTATCTAATTGCTTGGAGTATGCATTATACTTTCTTACTTGTAGTAGTGTGATTTGGTGATATTTTCCTCATGTGCACGTTTGGAGAAATGGTAAAACCAGGGATTTAGGTGTATATCAATACTCAATACTAAAACAATGTACAGCATCGTACTCATCGACGAGGGGTTGAATTGAATTTAACTAGTCAAGTTACCCGTCCCGTAACCTTGACCTTTGACCTCGTCTCTGTAACCTTGACCTTTGACCCGTGACCCATCATCGGCAATTCTGGTCTGAACCTATATGATTCCACCAAGTTTGGCCAAAAATGGGGCCAAGGAGTAGCAAAAAAAAGGTTATTTGACCTTTGACCCCAGTGATCTTAAAATTTCCAAAAATGAGCCACTCGAGGTAAATTTCGCAGTGAACCTGCATCCACCCACCAAGTTTGATGGAGATCGGACCAAGGACCTGGGAGGAGTAGAGGAACAAACAGACAGACAAACAGACAAACGTTGCTCATATTATAGTATAGATATGTACATATGTGTAAGACTATGCAAATTAGTGAAATACTATGCAAATTAGCAGGAATATTAGTCATTCCACTAAGAAAAAACCTATTAATTTAATCTTTGCTTCTTGGTAATAGGTGGCGCTATAAAACACAGCATAAACATACACTGAAAGTTCATTGATTTCAAAGTAAAAACACGTTACATAAATTGATATTTAAATCAAAAGGTTAATTACTTACCCTTTGAGTAAGTGTCATCGCTATCAGTATATGCTTGAACTGATTGAAGACTATCTGCATTCACGTATAAAATATATTCCTACAAAAAGGTTAATTAATAAATATTAATTTTTATAGTGCAACTACAATGTGTCGCGACTGTTAATATCGTATAACGTGAAATCCTTAATCTTTACAAGTATTAACAAGTTTGTACATGAGGTAGGTTCCAGAACGATCCTGCAAAGAAACGAGCGGTACTGGGTCTTGAAAATTACGTTCATTATCCCGAAATAAAAAACGTATTCATAGAAGTACTGATGAAGAAAGCCTGCCCTATGGTAACAGTAAATAGTCCCGGGACCAGACTAAAGTTTGACTGAAGTGATACGAGAGTATAGTTTGAAAGATTTTGATTTAGATATTGAATTTTTTTTAGTAAATGTTTAATTTTATAAATACAAAAACAATATAGATAGAAGGAAGTAATATGGAACGACAATCCATAAAATACAATGATTAAAAATCACTATAAAATAATTATATAAAATGATGGTGTTTATCATCAGGGGTCAAGACGCCTGCCTGGTACGTTTCCAATTTTGTATTCAATAAGTATTGTTTGCTCATTTCCGTCCACTCCGTAGAAAATGCCTCGTTTAAAAGTTTGTTTTCCTCAATTTTTTTTATCCCAATTCTTATTTTAAATAGCAGAATATTCGTATCGTAATGTCAAAAAATCGTGTTGGATCAGGCTTCACAGGTTAACAACTATGCACATTCTAAACAATTTGATACCTTAACCAATTATCTAGCTCCAGTAACCAAGGCAATGAATATTATTTATTATCCTACACTGGTCAGATTTTCCAGAAGAACACCCACCCTTGGTTCAGATTCCTTACCTCAAAGTACATTTGGACTAGGTATCAGAAGACCTCGGTAACCGTTATGGCTTTTAATCAATCAGTGAACAAGGATAAATCAATCCAGTATATAATATTATACTTACATCTTTTGACAATTGTCCTCCTACGTCATCAACTGCATTAATTTTTGGCATCTTAATAACCATTGTACCAATATTAATATTCTTTTGAAGTTTGTCGCGGGCGTCTTTTATACTAAGTTCAGCCTTGTCAACATCCCCTTGTATCGGGGCTACATCGTGTAGACTAAATCGTACAAATGTTCGATCATTTTCAAAATACAGCTGAAATTATAGTAGTAAATAATTATTATACTTGCAGTATTACAATGTAATCTAATTTGATAACATAATAAGTATGTAATTCTTCAAAGAATCGAATCTCCTTGTTGAACTACAAGTCTAGACATTTTCGTCTATGTATTATTTTTGAAACAAAAAGTTTTGTATTTTTGTTGTTTGGTTATGGCTGGTTATGGAAATAATTATACATTTTTATGTATCATAACCAGTAACACAGTTGGACTGTAATCAAAATATATCTAAAAAAAAAACATTATTAAATATTATAACATTATTCAATGACGATGTCACAACGATTTGTTCAGCATTATTTCTGTCTTTTCTTTTGTCATTGTCTTGTTTCGGTCAATATTTAACCTACATTGACCGCCCTTTTCAAACCTCCTACACATTTGATTGAATGTGCGCAATTTAGCATGCATTTGGATGATATCAGTGAAAAATGTGTCCCCTGGCTTAATTAAGCAATATTGACAAACAATATTGCATTTGATGAGATTTTAGTGAATTCAGAAATTGCCTAATCTGAACTGAACTATTAAACAAAATGATTTTGGAACAACTGCACGATTTCATAAAATGGTGCGTTCAAATGTAATTAAAAAAACAAACAATAATTTAAAAAAAAATCAAATAATCAGTTAGTTTTGACTTAGTTTTGGCACGATCTAACTAATCATTCACATTTTATATAGAATTTGCACACGTATAATCCATTTCCATTAAACACTACAAGCTTCTACATCATACAATGGCTACAGAGAGGGTTTTGCCAACACCTCTGGTCCACCATACTATCTATTAAAATATGACATTCTAAATTTATTTTAATGTGCTATATGGGTTCATCCTAAATCGGCTATGGATGGCTCCTCAGCTTCAGTTTCCTGGTGATTTAAGAACAATCCTTGTCATTTGGTAATGTAAATTTTCTAACCTCTTTCGGGAGCTTTTAGAATTACATACATTGAATGGGCATAATTAACGGTTGTAAATCCTATTGTTCTCCATAAAAGATCTCCATAACATACCCTATTGAAATTCTTGATTGTTTATTTATTTTATTTTTTTAAATTTATTTATTCAAATTCTCACTGAATTGTACATATAAAAATATAAAATATTATATATAAAAATATTTATAGAAAAGACAAAAAAAAAACGATACAAAATCAGTGAAGGATGGGACCAACCGGTGATAGACACCTCTAAAACTGTCCAATCCAAATTGCACAATTGTTAATAGAATTGAATATATTATTAGATAAATTGTATGTATAATTTAAAAGGCAAAATACTGAAAATTCAACAACGCTGTGGGTAACGATGGCTGGAATACAACTGAGATACACAATTTGATTAGCAAAGGATAAAATGAGAACGTAAAAAAAAGAAAAAAAAATATATAATAGAAAATAGTACTAATTTACTAATATTAAGTTGTGATTACAATTAAGCTGACCGGCATTTACAGCAGCGGCAGCAAGATACCCAATTGTTGATAATAGTAGTAATATAAGAAATTATCTTACTTCATTTTTGATTATTTCTTTAATATTATCTGAGCTTTAGGCAATTTCTTCATTTACTAAAGAATCATCTCAGGCATTTTTCCTGCGAGAACACAATACGTTTTTGATAATTTTGACTGGCATGCAAGTAATGTGAAATTCTGCAAAGCTAAGGCTAAAAATATTAGGCCTTCATGTTAAGCGTCAACCCATGAATACATTTTAGAGGGGAAGGGAGGTTTTTATTATTTTCTTATTAATATATTTTATATGGTCATCGTCATAATTTGTATCATCTTTAACCATTGTATCAATGGCTTTATTTGGACCATAACCTTTTTATGATTACCAAACAAAATAACATCAATAAATAGCTCATGGTGCAAATTTAAGCATGAATTTCATCAACATACAAGATAACTAGGAACCTAAACTTGCAAAACATACACTTATCTCAAGTCATCTTAAAAAAAAAAAAATCAGAGGCGACTAGTAATTCAGGGGCGGCCGGCCTTAATAGAAAAAAAATGCATGTTGAAACTTTTGAGTCATTTTTTTCTTTTGTATTGTTGTGTACAGATAGAGTGTCGGATCTAGGAATTTGCAATTGTGAATGATACATTCGAAATAATTGTCGCACCAAGCATATTTTCACCTCTCCTGCATCCTCCCCCTCCAAATTCGTCACTCACAATATTATATAAATGCTAACTTCCTTATTTATTTTGTTGCTGTTAATTACTGCTCATAATTAAAATTAAAACTACCTGAACACCTCGTATTCGAAGAGGCGTGACGTCAGCATTAGTTGATATGGCTGCCCGTGCTCGTTGGTAAAACACTAACCTGTCTTTGTTGACGGCATCGTTATAATGATCTAATATTGTGATAAATATACTAATATAAGTCGTAAACAAAGACTTACATAATATTAATTGAATTGTATACAATCAGTAAAAATCGGTTCAAAATTAAACAACCAAATCTTTGTTGTTGGATTTCTACAGTTGGTTGCCACTTTATATTCTGGCATCTGAAATAAAATTATTATTTGAGGCTAGCCATGGCAAAACCACCAAGTTGTCGCACAGGAAGTTATTGAGAAATATGCAAATAAACAACAGGAAATATAAACAAATACAAAGGAAATTTGTGTACATTTTGTCCAATAACTTCAGTTATAGATGTCCGATTTTGATAATTTACCCCTCATTTTAAAGGTTGTGAAATGTGTAATGTGGTTATAATAATAACTCAATTTTGAATTTTCCTACAACTTGGTGGTTTTGCCGTGTCATGGCTTATTTAGAATATTCTTTTATTTAGAATATTATGATAGAAATGGTCAATTTAATCGTTTGGCCGCCATTTTTGTGCCACTTTTTGGATTGTAAAATAGTTTTATTTTATTGTTGTGACCCACTGTATGCATTGACTTATCAGATCATAGTAGGCCTATCTCAACAAGTATTGTTCACTGTAAACTATACTGAGTGACTTATGACCATTATTTAAATTTGGTAGCCACTGCATTGTACTATTTTACAGCTCCTATTTCCAAAATTTTAGATTTTCATGGTTCCACTTTTAGACCTTCTTGACCACTCAAACTGAATTATGGATACAAAAATATTGTTTTCTACTGTGGTGGCGCCAGGATTTGCGCGACGGGAGGGGGGGGGGAGTGGGGCGTATGGTCCCCAGTACGGGCCAATGGGGGAGGTCCGGGTGGTTGTGGTTATCGGTTTGGTTTTGGTGAGCAAAAAAAAATACACATTATTTCCGCGTTTTCCCCGTTTTTGGCCCATTTTTGTGTCTATTTCCTGTTTATAGGGACAACAATACGATATTTTTAGTTTCCTTTTCCCCGACGAAAATGGT
>JAOTQE010061380.1:0-31083 GCA_025631205.1 Nesometra sesokonis | reverse complement strand
TTTAATGCTTTTGTATCGAAGTTTTAATATTATTGGCAACTGTTATATTCTAATTAAGCATAATGGCAACAGGCACTTATGTAATCTTCGTTGGGGGTAACTCGATCGCCTCAACGAAGGAGAACACGAGGTTCAGAGAGAGAGAGATACGCGGGATGAGAGAGACTGGGTGGTTGGTGTTCGCTCTCTGTTATGATTTTGAATACATTTATACGGAATAAAAGGGCTGAACCAATATAACAGTGTGGACATTAAATGTGTGTTTTCCTCACTCATACAATCAATTGTTATACTAGCATAATACTATTAATTGTGTATTAATCATGGTGATGGTAAAGGTCTTTAAACTGTAGGCCTAATGTACACTAATAGCTTGTGGGCATTAAAAAAAACTCATAAATCTTTTAAGATTGGGTACTGGACCACACATTCCTTGTTGTGGATAGATAAGATCTAGCACTATCTGTCCGCAAAGGACACATTGTGGCACTTAGGGGAAGAGCAAGTCTTGTAATTTTCAACACCAAGTCCACAAGCGTCATGAGCACTGTTGTAGAGGATAAGTGTAGTATAAAATTCTTATCATTATTAGGTACTTTTTCGCCAAAATATGCTAACTTTAACCTTAACACAGCAATAAGCTCTGCATCTTTTGTAAACAAATTAAAATGCACATGCACCGGACTTAGTAAAACATTACTAAAGTTCTCCTGTGCATGTTAAATCTGGAAATTACCATAGTTGTTAACGCAATTCCTCCCACTTATGAATAAATTGTGTTTCGTCCGTTAAAGTTAAAATTAACATATTTCGGCAAAAACTGCCTATTATTAAATTGCTGGTTCACCCAAAAAATTATCTTTCTTACATGTTTTAGTTTTTCATAAAAATTATATTCAGCCCTGTTTATGAATTTTTACGATTCATTTTACCTACCATAAGTATTGGTGAAATAGACAAAAATTGCTAAGTGGGGTGGGGGGGGGAATGGTTCAAATTATAAGATAGAATTCCTATTCTTTTACATACAAATTGTCTGAAGAGGGGTATTTTAAATAAATTGTGAAAAATCAAGGGTCATTCTAAAAATATATAGAAAAATACTGTTCTTGTGTGTTTTAACCAAAAGTGTTCATTTCATATGTTTTTATATAGTGTAAAATAGCCATTTTTATTTGATAATAAAAATTACCCACTTTGCTATTTTGTGTGTAAAAAATAGGGATGAAATCTAGCATTTATTTTTATCATATTTTTTAATTCATGAGATTCAAGGGGAAAAAAATCGTAAAAATTCAAGACCCTATGCCATATTTGATAGGATTAGTGTGATGTTTCACATCTTCTTTAAACCTTTCACTATCTTCATTGGTCAGTGGGCCATTATTACTTCATTATGCTTTCATTATCATTAATATGGTGTTTAATAAACCCTGATATCTTTTATATATTCATGTATTCACCATTTTATTTTTTTGATTTATTTTGTAATCCTGTTCAAAAGGTAACTCCAGGATTAAAAGTTTTATGGATAAATCTATAGAGCTAGTTGTGAGCTAACAGATAAAATTTCAAAACATTTCGACAATGATATAATGCCGAAAAATAAGTTGCAAAATGAGTATAAAATCAAAAGTGTGTCTACTACTCAAATTACACAGTGTTAAAGAATAGGAAAATTGTATATTTTGAAAGAATTCTGCTTGAAAACCAAAATAAATTTACAGATATAACTCACATAAATGGAAAGATCAGCCAAATTCACAATAGAACAGTTTTTTTAATACGGTTTTCAAACACAGCCCTTTCAAAATCTGTAATTTTCCTATTCTTTAGTATTGTGGAGTAGTAGACCCGCTTTGATTTAAGATCCATCTTGGAAATTGTTTTCATTCATTATAACATTGTCCTAATATTGTGAAAGTTTGTCTGTTAGGTCACAACTAATTGTTCTATAGGTTTATCCATATAAATGGTAATCCCGGAGTTCCCCTTTCGAACTCATCCACTAACTATCCAATACTTTTACATGTTCTACGATGTTTACCTATGTCATACATTCGTATTTTCCTTGTCATCGCCATACCATATGTGAGGTCCTACTACAATACGAGTCACATGGCTGGCAAAAATAAAAATATGGTTAGTGGTATATTTCAATATTAACTGTAATCTAAATTTTTATTGAAATTCCTAGGATAAGTAGATCAAAAGGTATGAACATTTGAAGTGTACTAGTTTGTATGCAAACATGGTTTTGAAAAACAAAACCAAAGTAATCTAAAAAAAAAGATTACTATTCTAAGCAAATTTCCATACAGGGCATTTACCTCTATTAAAACTGACCTAAAATGTATTTTAGGGGCGCATGTAGACTTTTGGAGAAGGGGGGGGGGCGGCGTGGGGAGCAGTAGAGGGTAAAAGTTTTAGGTCGGTCCGGTGGCTTTCACTTGTTCTCTAACGTAAGTTTATTTGAGAGTGGGTCAGGTTAATGGCAAGGGCAGATTCAAAGTGACCCACCCCCTCCCCCCACTAATATAGCAATATTATTAACATTGTCTGTAAAACGAAAAGTAATCCGCAATCATAAGATAAGAATTGATCCTTTGACATGCCCCTGGGCCATTTTTGGACATTTAAAGACCGAAATTTCACGAGGGAGCATGTCTCTGAACACACCTAAAATACAACTCCCTGCTGGCCCACCACCCACCCACCCTGATTTCCAAAAGTCTGCATCTCCATCTAAATTGTTCTTTTGATTTCATTTCATAGACAAAGATGAATTCAATGCTGAAGAGGAAGAAGTGTACAAAGTGCCGACAACCCTAGAAGAAATTGGCATCATGATCCACAAGAAAGCCAGACAGAGTCCGTACCCTGGCACTGCCATTCGCAGGAGTTATGTACCAGATAGTAAAGTTGCTTGGGAGGTAAATATTTTGCATTGGTATTCTACAGAAAAAAAATATTGAATTAATATATTAACTAAGCACAAATTTCAAGGACTCCTATCAGATGTTAAAGAAATGTCATAGCAAATTGATATACAGTCCTGAAGTTCAGTCCAGACTATCAAACTTATTTGACAAAAACCTTTGATCATGTCCATATATGGTAATGATATTTCTATGTATGATCATGGTGTGAAATCATGACCATATATAGGCATGTCAAAGTTTTTTTTGTCAAATAAATATGATAGTCTGGACTGAGCTTTTTAGTGGGAAAAAAGGATTAGGCCAATTTTGTTTACTTAAGTACTTAAAGTTATTGATTATTTAATGATTTATGATCTTTTTTATAATAACTATTAGCTGCATTATTTTTTTTTTGTATAATAAAAATCATTTTCCTATAAATGTGTTTTTATATTAAAGCTAGTCATTATAATTTTGGAATGAACAAAAATGATGCAATATATTCTGAGTTAGCACAATAGAAACATAATTATATTGCTAGTGTGTAGCCTATTCAATGCTACACTAATTTGGCCTGACCTTGAGCATACCCTGTAATCAGTATATGCAAACAATTTGTAACTCTACAGGTGAACTAAATATTTTTGGGCTAGCACCAAACTTTTTTCCACTCAGCACTGTATCACAATAAATAACAATATTATACCAAGTTTTTTTTTTTCAGAATTATATTAATACAATATAGTATGCCTTTGGATGATACCAAAACGTATCATACGAGCTATGGCGTACTATTTTGCCATAGGGAGTCTTGTGATTCTAATGAATTGCATCATTATATTTTCTTGGATTTATGTTTTTTTTTTGTACCCCAAACTAAAGTATTAGACATTACAAACATTAACGCCAGTTCACAGGTCTACATCCTCGGGGATATAAAATATGTACCGCATAATAACCTTCTTGTTTTATCATTATTTTTAGGTGGACTTTTCAAATTATACCAAGTTTTTTTTTTTCAGAATTATATTAATACAATATAGTATGCCTTTGGATGATACCAAAACGTATCATACGAGCTATGGCGTACTATTTTGCCATAGGGAGTCTTGTGATTCTAATGAATTGCATCATTATATTTTCTTGGATTTATGTTTTTTTTTTGTACCCCAAACTAAAGTATTAGACATTACAAACATTAACGCCAGTTCACAGGTCTACATCCTCGGGGATATAAAATATGTACCGCATAATAACCTTATTTGTTTTATCATTATTTTTAGGTGGACTTTTCAAATTATACCCCAAAACAATACACACATCAAAAAGTACTTGATATGCCTCACTGGGCAGATGTTGATCTGATGGCTATGTCGAAAGATAAACGACCCATGATGCATTTTAATAATGAAGATCCAAATTGTAAAGTTGATCGTAGAAGTTATCTACAAAGCTATGTTGTAAAAGATGGACTTCCATTGTAAGTTGTCTTATTTTTTTTGTGTATTCAATTCAAATCTCAATATGCTATATTTTTTGTATTATTGGTTAATAATATGTGAATTCAGCACATTTATCGTCATTGGAACAAGTATCCATTCATTTGCTCATTTTGATTTGATTTTCTATGCTTTCTCTCTTTCTGTTCTTGTGTTATTATATTTAATGGTAATTTTGCTTTTATGTTAGAATTTATTTAACTGTAGTAGATTACTTCTTCCTCAGAAATCCAAAAGGTAGAACTGGTATGATTGGACGAGGTCTCCTGGGTCGATTTGGTCCAAACCACGCAGCGGATCCAATTGCTACAAGGTAATGACATCTATGTTTTAATCTTTATTTTTTTCTTAATTCAAAGTTTATGTGGTATTTCTTTCTTGTTTCAAGCCTTTAGTACCTACAATGATAGTTTATAAATATTTGTAAAATCAGTAGGAAAATATTGTACTAGCTATGGAACTATATTGCACGATAGCTGCTATGATAAATATTGTATAAATTATGGTAACATATTGTACCAGCTATGGCTAAATATTGCATTATAATTATGTTTTCATCGGAAACAAAAATGGTAATAGTTTGAGACAAAACCATATTTCCTGTCGATCATAGGTCCCATAAACAGTGTTTTTAAACGATGTTTTTGATCATTAATCCTGAAAAATGATGGTTTCACAGTTGACAGGAAAAAGGGTCGTCTTTTATGTAAATCCTGACGTCAAAAATATGAATTATATATGTTGGAGGATTTGCCAACAGGCCAAAAATAAAATTGTATTTCAAATTTAATTTTCTCAATTAGAGGGTTCACAAAGTCTCGCCTATGTGAGGTTCTGCAGTCTGCATCAAGTAACAAATTCAAAGTCAATGATAATTTTTTCTTTACTGTTTTTAGATGGAAATTAAAGGCAGATGGAACACCGTTACTTGATAAGGATAAGAAAGTTCTTGAGTTTATTGCTATACAACGTAGGGACAACCAGCAGTGGGCAATACCTGGGGTAAGTTTTTAAATAAAAGTTTGGATTACATTTAGTCTAGGTGGCAAGTGGTATTTAGCTCAGTTGGTTAAACTGGTGGTAATACTAGTGAGATTTCGCAAAGTTACGAAATACGAAAAACGAAAACGGATACGTCATAAATTCTTGTAACGTTTCAATAGAACACCTTGAATATCTGTCACAGTTGGTCAGTATTTTAGGACAATCATCAACGATTCATAGATGAAAAATTTGATGTATTTTTGACCACATTTATCAACTTTAAAAAATGGAGGTGTGACGTATCCGTTTTCGTATTTCGTAAGTTTGCGAAACCTCACTAATATGCTGTGCTCTAGACCATAGAGACTCTCTCGTCCCAGGTTCAAACACATCACCACTCTGCTTATGTTTCGACTTGAGGGTTTAAATACAATGTATTAGCGGATTGCGTTTCAGATGAAACGTTTAGCCATTGATCCCATGTGCATCATGGCTCATATACACATTAAAAAACACAGTACACACTTTGGAAAAGATTAGGGGATTATCTCCCAGTGTATTGCCCAATCACTGCCAGAAGGCCCCATTGAAAACAAGTGTCAGACTTAATTGGTAATTTTGATGTATTAAACCAAAATTCTTCAAATCAAACCACTTAAAAAGCAGTGTTTTAAATTTGTAATATGACATATACAAGTGAAATGGTATCCTGGCTAAATAAGTTGTAAGTAAATAAATGCATTATGCTCTCTTCGGTCTTTGGTACCACAATATTTAATTTCAGTTTTGATTTTTTATTAGGGAATGGTTGAACCAGGCCAAGTGGTTAGTGAAACCCTGAAACGAGAGTTCACTGAAGAGGCTCTGGGTCAACTGTCAAAAACACCAGAAGAGAAAGCGGCAATAAGTGAAAATATCGAAGAACTATTTTCATCTGGAATTGAAGTAAGTGATGATTAATAATGTACTTCTTAGTAATGTGTTAGATTAGCAGTTTTTAAGTACAATTGTGACATAAGCACCAAATTTTGCAGAAATTTTCTTTGAAGTTTATCTAACAACCCTAATAGGGGTGCCTAAAAATATTAAAAAAAATTATGGCATCAATTGAGCCTCACTCTTTTATATCTCTACATAATATATAACAAAATGGGCAAAGCCTAAATGACCTTTAATTACCTATTGACACACATTATATTGTCAGTGTATTTAGGTCGATCCCAATTTCATAAACTTTAATTTGATACAACACTTGGCATGTTTATATGAACTCATGATATTCAGCCTTTGCCACAAACATGTAAGTTAAATAATAACTGTTTTACAATTATTGTATTTTTAACATTTATTTTGTCATACAAATTATTTACATATGTCACACATATTTGAAGTTGTCAATGTCTTTAGATTTGGATTAATCTTACTTTCATTTATTGATAAATTTGAAACTTCTATGAAAGATTGCGCGCACCCAATTTCGACATAGCAACAGCATTACAACATAACGCGATTTGATTGGTTGGATTCCAGAATAGTAGGCGTTTACAAGGAACTGCACTTTTGGCTATGTGTTCTATGGAAGTTCACCATCTAGCCGTAAATAATATATCTATGAGAATTACTTAACCTTATTAATTCTTCCTGCATTATAAGTTTCAGTAAACTAAAAATCTCCATCAATAAAAATAACTGATAGTTTTAATATCATTCATTCGTTATCTAAGAGATCATGTCAAACATATTGTACTGCAGTCACCAGGCCACGGATTGGGGGGGGGGGGCGCAAGTGGCGCACCTCTCCCTCCTATTATCATCAAAACGTAGTTGCGCCCTCCCCCGTTATATTAGGTGCACCGGGTCTAAAATTCACCACAAAAACCCAAAATTTGACCAAAATAGGGTACTAGGGCACCAAACTGGGGAAAATTCCCTTTTTTTTGCTCATTAGAAAAAAAAATTGGCAAAGTGCGCCCCTCCTTTCGGCGGATCCTGGATCTGCCCCGGTTACTGCAGTAATCTATTGCAAATAATTCTACTGCAGTAGACTGCTCTGATACACATGGTCACACATCCGCATGTTATTTTCTGTAATTATCTTTCATCTACTGAGCTAATAGTGTACTGTTGCAACTAACTTACTGCAGTAAATGTAGCAGGTGAATTCTGTTTCAGCTACTGAACTGATACTGTCAATTGAATTACTGGAGTAACTGTAATAGCAGGGGCGGATTTGGGGGGGGGTTTGGGGTTGCGCAGCTGGCGCGTGCCCCCTATTATCGTCAAAACGTAGTGATGCCCACCCTTATATTAGGGGCGCCGGGTCAAATTTTCACCATAAAAATCCAAAATAGAATGGGGTTAAAACAGGTACCAAAGCACAGAAATTGGCAAATAACCTTTTTTTTTCTCATCACAATAAAACTGCCAACCATGCCCACCAGGGCCTGGAAAAGGGCACCTCAGGCCATCCCCTTCTCCCCCCCCCCCACCCTTTCGGTGGTCCCTGGATCTTCTCCTGAATAGGATAAAAATAGAAATACAAATTTATACTTCTACACTACAGAAATGCACGTACCTCAGGAGTACTTTCGGATGTGCTACATCCATCTTCAGCTGATGATTTCCTGTGATCTTCATAAGTACTCCTGAGGTACGTTAAATTTCTGTAGTGAAGAAGTATAAATTTTTATTTCTATTAATATCTACCACTACGTATGAATCTCCACTTTTATTTGCAATAGGATAATTTTGACATGGCTCCTAAATACAAATGTTTTATGGTATTTCGTTTGTTGTAGATTTACAGAGGGTATGTTGATGATCCACGAAACACAGACAACTCCTGGATGGAGACCGTTGCTATGAATTTCCACGACGAATCAGGAAATGCATTTGGACAATTTAAACTTGAGGTACATTCCATTAGTTGGCATATTATGATAATTTTATTGTATTGTAAAATTAACTTGAATGATTTAAAATGGTGCATTTTTTTCTTACAATATTAATGACAAGTAGTCATAATGACAAGTAGTCATAATGACAAGTAGTCATAATGACAAGTAGTCATAATGCAGAAAAAAATGTGTCTTTAAAAATAAGTTTTACTACTTAGTGATAACAGTCAACTATCTCAACCAACCAGAATGTGATTTGTAATCCCCAGTACCCACTTATACTCCTGGGTGAAGAGAGACAATATAGATAGAATGTCTTGCCCAAGAACGCAATACAACCGACCAGAAACACAACCATTGCGCCAGGTGTTCCCACTTGGGAATACCAAGCTTCATGCTAAATTTGACCCAAAAAAATGTAAATGAACTCTCTCTATAAACCACACTGCACAGTAAACTGGACAAACTTTATGCCCAAAGATCCTATTACCTGGTTCTACTGCTTTGAATGATTTTTTTCTAGTGCATATTTTACCTCACCTCACTTATCGTCTTCGTGCCTTGGGGCACGAAAGACCATAACATAATCTCCCCATCTTTCTCCGTTCTTTGCCACTGTTTCTGCCTCCCTCCATGACTCCATCCTATTTCTCTTCTTTCTTGTTCAATTGTTCATCTCCAGGACACCTTACGTCTTCCTGTCTTCTCCCTTCTGGTTGCCACATCAGAGAGTTCTTATTCTTGTTGTCTGCTGTGTAGTCTAATCTTCGATATTAAAAATCCCTCTTTTTTTGTTTAGGCTGGTGATGATGCCCAAAGTGTGCGATGGCAGCGAGTAAGTTCTAAACTACCATTGTTTGCCAGTCATACTGCAATGTTACGCAAAGTAGCAGAACTCCATGATGCAGCCTTCTAGAGGAAGAGAAACAGCAGAGATCTGGCAATCCAATAATATGCTATCAGTCGTAAAGTAATCCTACCGAAAATGCTGTACCTCAAAGAGACGTTGCACCAACAAGTAAAACATACTACTGAAATATTGACACCAAAATACCATGCTGACTTGGGTATAAGACCACTCGACGCTTTGTGTGGTTTCCATATAATAGTGAGTTTTCGATTTGCGACAGTTTGGAACATAGAATACAAAAAGAAAATAAATGCACTCAGCCGTGACCGGGGTCAGGTACATTTTACGCTGTTTGTTCAATCGATTTTGATACTGACGATGTGAACGTAGGACATGACAAATGCCTGAATTTGCACATTTTTTAATTTGATAAAATGTATAAAAATGCAAAATCTTCAGAAAGTCAGAGATACTGTCTTTTTAAAATTATTTTCTACAATTAGTGCAGGAAGTTTATGAAGGAATTAAACCTCACTTTCATCAATATTGAGACTGCGTTGTGACCTGGACGCAAAATAACGTGAAAATCGTTCATATACAGGGCAACGCAACACACTTAGTTCTGCCATGGCGTTAGCATGAGATCAGTACATTCCATCTTCCATGTTGTTGGCAAATCGAAAGCTTTCTAATATGATCAACTCAACGCAATGATTTTTGCTATCCTGGTAGAGACCCATCATACTGACTGTAATTCTTTTTTTTCTGGGGCAATGGGCTTGATACCAGGGCCTGCTACTATGAAATACTAAGAAAGGTAAAGTGTTAGTTGTTAGCAAAGAGAAAAAAAATCAGGAGAAGAAAATTGTTTAAAAATGCCAGCCCAGATTTTTCAAACGTTTTGGGTTTGGTCAGGCTTTTAAGTATTACACCATTCTCGGAACTTCTTAAGATGACTGTCACTAAATGGACATTCCTTGTTGGTGGAATGTGGTAGATGCTATGACTTCATGACAATTGGTGCATGGACGTTATACTTATATATCTTTGACTATTAGGACTGACTTCAATGCTACTGTATCTATTTTTATTAACGAGGTTTTTCTCTTGTATGTGCCATTAAGGTAAATTTATTGTCAATCTTAAACCCCTATCACACCATTCCACGCAAGCCTTACGGAGAGGATCAATTTTTGCTAACTGCAGGTTATCGCAGATAGAACGCATCTGTCAGTATCTTACACGTAGCTTGCTCGTAGCTGCCCAAAAGTGCGTACGCAAATCCAATTTACTCGCAACCAAATTTTTAACATGCTCAAAACTTGTACCAGGTGAGTCGCCGGGATTGCCCGCAGAAGTCCAACAGAACACAAGTGGGAGTCCTATAGCGGCCGCAAGTTACAGCCAGTTCACTTGTTTGATGCGTGCCATATGCGTTCTTTAAAAGAGAATAATACGCTTGTTTTATTGACAAGGTAGATTCAATGGCTTCATGATATTTAGTGCATGGATGTATAAAAAACTTATAAATCTTTGACTATCAAAGAACTGATTTCAATGCTTTTATGCACAGAAGTCTTTCCTTATTGGGGAATTCTAGGGTTAAAATTTCTGTGTACATCTGCAGAGCAATTAGTTGTGACTTCACTAATAAACTTTCAAAATATCTGGAGAATGATATAATGAAAGAAAACGCTTTCCAATGTTGGTGTTAAATAAAAAAGTCGATCTTCTATTCATATTGTACAATGTTAATGAATAGAAAAATTACAGATTTTGAAAAGTGTTTGAAAACCATATAAAAAATCCCAGTACAGGTATGGATCCAAGGGAGGGAGCCCACATGATCCCACCGACTGGCTGGATCTACCCCTGCCATTACTTATTCTTATGTGAATTCGACTGATCTTTTCATTTATAAGTTATATTTGTAATGTGATTTCAGTATTCCAGTACAACCCTTTCAAAATCTGTAATTTTCTTATTCTCAACACGGTCACCATTTAATTTGAGTAGTAGACCCACTTGTTATCTGGGACTCATGCTCATGCGGAACCCATGCGGCATTTTCTCATTTTTGAAGTACTGTGCAATTTTATCTGTTGGTCACAAATAACTGGTCTATAGATTAATCCATAACAATTTTATTCCTGGAGTTCCCCATTAAAGTTGCTATGTCCATTCCTAATAACAATGTTTCTCTCTTTGTGACACTAGGGTAATGTTGTTAAGTCAATCTTAGTTTTTAATGTCGAATGCATTTTAGAGAGTGCAAATATTTTAGTTTTTTGTAAAATTATTTAATATGTTGTAAAACCGATCACAATTTAGTACACATTTTTATGCTGAATTTGTTTTTGTATTTGTGATAGCTTTTTTTATAACATTCCCAAAGTAAAGACGAAAAAAATATATATTTTTAATCAACAATGTGTAATGTAATAATATTTACAAAATGTTTTTAAAATGAAATTAAAAATAAATTGTATAATCATGAAATTTTAATATAGTAAAACTGTATTTTAATCAAGTTATTTGTTATATTCTAAATCAGCAATATAAAAAAATGTAATTTACTAATCACTTATAAATTTAAGTATAATAATAAAATTAGCAGCTAACAAATATGAACTAAAAGACACTTACTACATAGACCTGTTGGCGTATATTAATTTGAATAATTTAATCATGTGATCTTGAAACTTGTTGGCGTTTATTAATTTGAATACTCGGTAATTTAATCATGTGATCTTAAAAATAGTTGCATGATGGTTCCAAAACGTCTATTTGTTTTCCATTGTCAAGCTTACAAATTGTATTAAATATTATAAAATGAGGAACCTCATGTATATCCAATGGTATGTAATTTTCCTATACCTAATTTAACATTCAGTAGTGCTTCACACATGTGTTCCATGTTTAGGTATGGATATCTGGTAACATTAGAGACAGTAATAAGATATATAGTAACAGTAAATGGCTTGTATAGATTAACCTTAACTCATCACTTTAGATAAGCAATTTTTTGTTGATTTAATATGAACAAATTAGAACAATTTATAATGAAGTTTCTCTAGATATTATAAGACATTAATAATACAGATATGTATGTTTTTATATTTGTTGTAGTGAATGTTCCACTATCAATAAAATTACAAATGCATTTTTTATCAATATAAAACTTCCATACCTGTCCTACTTTCTACTAGTAATATAAATTCAAGCCATTGTATATCTTAACAGGTTTATACCTGGCTGATTTCAACAATTAGATAATGATGGAAAACATGTTGCAAAGTGGGTCCTTAATGTAAAGTTGGTCCTTCTTCTCCTTTCGGCTTTTCCGATCAGGGGTCGCCACAGAAAACAAGTCTTCACCTTGTCCTATTCAATGCATCATGTAAAGGTCTACAACTCATATTACACAATGTTAAATTATAAGAAAATTACTGATTTTGAAAGAAATGTGTTTTGATACCGTATAAAAAATGGAATTTAATATTTCACATTCTTGTGAATTTGACTTGTCTTTCCATGTATGCTAACGCTAACCTTTTAAATTGTAATCAAGGTTTATATTATTCTGAGAATTAAGGATGTTTATACAAACAACAAAAGATACAATAGTGTGTGTGGTTATGTGTTGTGTGAAACAAAATGACTATATGAATTTATTTCATAATAATAATAATAGCCAAAATTAGAATACAAGTATAGATAATGATTTATAAAAAATATAGTTTAGTATTAATAGATATAATGCAAGTGAACATGTATGTAATGTTTGTAATTGAAAACAATATATATATAAAGACTTCTGTAACATTTTTAGTTTTAAATATATTTGTCGGGGAAGATCCAGCTTATGGGGTGGGGGGGGGGCGATGCCAAGTTGGACAAAGCTCAAGTATGAGATTTTAACAGAAAACTGATGACAACAGGCATGGGTCCAGGGCCCACCTAATGGCCGTGAAAATGTTTTTCTACAGACGCTCTCAGGTGCACTTTCAGTGGCCAAAAGTGTGGAATACTTGTTTTCAGGTGCAAATACTGTAATATTCTGCCTTGTCAAAAAAGTGGGGGGCCCCGGCCCGGGTGGTTCCTCCCGGGATCTGCACCTAATTGTAATGCAAATTTTATGAGTACAACCTTTTCTTATATAATAAAATCGTCTGTTTACAAATATCTCTAGATCCAGTTAAGATCATACAGAGGGTTGATCTAAATCAAAACATATTATATCCAATAGCTAAATTCTTGTGTGATTAATTTATTATTGTCAAAGAAAAACAATATTAAAGAGGGTATATTTCTGTACATATCATGTACTTTGTAAATAATATTTTCAGTTATTTATAGACAATGCTGTTGTTTATTAAAATGAGATAATGACAGTACATTTGGTAAGATGTGTTTCAATTTTTGTTCTGTTGTCCACAGATTTAATTTTATAGGATAATTTAGTTTGTAGAAATTATTACTACACTATTCCATTATTAAATTACAGTCAACCTTCTCATTTACACACCCTTGGACTGGAAGGTGTTTGTAAATGAGAAAGTTCGTAAATGTGAAGGTTCATAACAACTGGTCAAGTGAGGCCTCAAAACACTTATTTGTGTTTATTTTATGATCTTGGTTGTTAAACAAAATTATTTAAATGAATTAGGGGGAAAAAAATATGAAAAACAAAAATATATCAATGATAAAGTATTGGATAATTACATCAGTGGCCCTTATTTTAATGATGTTGAATGTTTGTAAAATAGAAGGTTTGTAAATGGGAAGTTCGTAAATGAAAAGTCGACTGTAAGCTGTTTTAACCAGTTCAATATTATGTAGTATTGAACCACACAAGAGTAATATCCAACCCCCAAGAGGCGGACATCACCTGATTCCCCACGATTGTTTATTTCGAGAAACTGATTGTGCATATACGGTACTTTAGATGATGGCCTGCACAATGGTGAATACACATTTCACAAATATTTGCGAGAGATGGACATGGTTTAAAGACCCCAAACTGGGGGAAGCCTAGGACCTGATAAATTGTAATACTGAAAGCCTATTTTCGGTGATACTGAAAAATATTGTATTCACTTTGGCAAAATATTGAACTCGTTTTCTATTGGTTCAGTATTTTTTCATAGCTTGTACAATTTTTTTGGTACCCTCTCAAAGGCATTCAATATGACATAAATATGCAGTGCTGTCTTTTTGATCCTATTGTTACTCATGCACAATGGGTAACTGTCGTAGTTCATTTACAGAGTATTCAACCGGTTCCACTGTGTCATTTACTTTTGGGTTGGAAGCATATGTTCAGATTTACGGCATAAGTCGCGATGCTCGCACGACTAAACCGTCGCTACCTGTGTGCGTGGTTTCCAGATGCAAAGATGGGCTTTTACTTGTTGGCCGATTGTTTTTTAGTGATTCAACAGGGAAATCACTAAAAAAAACGTCGGCCGAAAAGCGAAGGCCGTTTTTGCGCCTGAAAACCACACACGCTGGGAGCGACGGTTTAGTCGTGCGACCATCGTATGACTCAGTGAATTCCCGGCTTTACGGGTGTGGCAGCCTTGGTCATTGAGTCTGTATTCTTAGGCCAGCAAGCTCTCCATATACTAACAGGTTATCTCAATACCACATTTAATGTTTCACACCTTTAACCTTTCACTGTCCTCATTGTTCTGTAGCCTATTTGTTTGTTTCATTGTCTTTGGATTCGCTCTAGGGTAATGGTGTTTTATAGAGCAGTAATCTAACTTTAGTTATCAGGGCAGATCAGTCTATAATGGTTGGGAGGAATGTGGATGAAATGCCTTGACATAAGACTAATTCCTTAATACTGCCATACTTCTGCTGTACGTTTCAACAAAAATAAGTAGATACTGTATGTTGGTAAGGCTGTGATGGAATAATAATGATTTTTTACAGGAGGCCTATGTCTACCAATTTTAGTGTTAGAAGAATGCTAGGTGACACAGGTTACATTATTGTTTAAAAGTATATACATTGATTATGGCAAGGCCATTTGATAGAAATATACAGTGAAATTCAGTTGAATTTGTAATTATTTTCACTCTTATGTAACATTATTGCGTGGACCATGAGGTCCATGCATAAATGTACTTGCCGGGTAAAAATTGAAGCTAAGGGCGAGAGCATTATGGGAAATGAAGTCATGTGCGCGGGCACAAATAAAAGATTAGGAAAGATTGACACACGTGGGCCAAATTGGAGATACAAGAAGTGCAACATCAGGGGCGGAATTAGCAAGGGCGCAACTGGCACGCGCCCCCTCGTCAAAACCTAGTTATGCCATCCCCCTATATTAGGTGTGCCGGGTCCAAAATTTACCATAAAAACCAAAAATACGGGACAAAATAGGGTACCAGAGCACTAAAATAGGGAAATAACCTTTTGTTTTTGCTCGTCAAAATAAACTGGCAACTACACCCACTCGGAATTTGGAAAAGTGTTCCCCCTTTCGGTGTATCCGTCCCTGAACATTGAACATAATGCATGGAAACGCGATAAAACCCTTAACACGTGTTGCCTTCACCATGTGACTATTCATCATACACAGAGTGTACTTAATCCCACTGTGATCATGAATCGTTAAGCAAATCGCATACAATCTCTGGTTCTCTAAGAACATCACATGTTTGTCGTTACAGGAGTCAAAACCTTTGAAGTCCAGAGTTGAGTGTCCCTATGCTGAATTGCCTTGATTGTGGTGATGAAGTACCAATTCTATTTAAGGTCATCTCAGATTATATTACTCAAGATCACTCATATAAATTATACAAACAGCATTACACTAAGGCTACAGTCACACTGGAGCCTCAAGCCTGGCTTGACTCACCACGGCTGATTATTCATGATCAAACTCTACAAGCGGTTAAGGCCGGGCACTCGCTGCGTCATGCGACGGTCCCACGACTAAACTGTCGCTCCCTGTGTGTGTGTGTGGTTTGCCAGACGCAATAAGAGTCTTCTAATCATCGGCCGACAGTTGTTTTTAGTGATTCAACAGTGAAATTACTAAAAAACCTTTGGCCGACGAGTAGCAGACTGCCATCGCGTCTGACAACTGCACACACAGGAAGCGTCGGTTTAGACGTGCGTCCCTCGAACGACGCAGTGAGTGTCCAGCTTAAAAGGTGTATACAGTAATCGCTATCAACCAAAACAACCTGTTATGCTAAGACACAAAATGAAATTAATACAAATTTTTAGTTTTTAAATATTTAATAATACATGATTTATTAACAATGTTTGAAAGTACAATAGTAAAAAATCTAAAAATTAACCCTTTGTATAAAAGTTATAGTGAAAATCCACAAATCTTTGGCAACTTGCTGACAATACAGCAGATGGTAGTAGACGAGATCTTCATCACTTGCTTCTAAAGTTCTTGGAAATCAAAACAAGGAAAATTCCCTATTGGTTATTGCCATTTCGTTCACAAAACTGTAAAATAAAAATAAATGGAGCAGTTAGTAGGTAGTTTTTCGCCAGAATAGGTAAGCCTTACATGCATGCCAACACTCCTGTTTTGGCCAGGAGACTCCCGTTTTTTTTTTTCGACCTGACCTGGCCAACTTTCTCCCGGTTTCACACATATTCTTCCGTTTCATAAATAAAATTGCACATTACTTATTACATGTGTTTTTAGCAATAAATACTATGAAAAACCTCAATATTTATCAATATATGGCAAGTTACAGGATGCCTAGACTAGTGTAGGCCGGATGTCCCATGCTGTTGGCGGGGGATGAGGATATGAACTTCTGATGAGCATGTCAAATGGAAAACACCCCACCAAACTTAAGTCTGTGGGCCACCCTGGTTGTGTTGCACGCAGCAGAAGTATCCAGTTTTTTCTCTCTTCAATGTTGGCATGTATGGCCTTAAGACCCTGTCACACAGAGCTATGACCTTGTGAAGACCATGGCAATCGAACAAAAATATCGTGAGTTGTGATAAGGACATGGATGTCATGCTAATATCGTAGCAGAGTCTACAAGGCAGTCGTGATCAGTCATGAACAGTCGATGGTCCCATAGATCGCCTTCCGGCACCGGCTATTTTGAAATGTTGAAAACAATCGGGATGGTCTTCCAGGTTCTCCAGGACCAAACTTAGTCGTATTATAGTCATTTTACAGTAGTATTGCAGTCGGAAATATCGTGTTAAACTCGTCTTGCAGTCAGCGTGGTCCTAGGATACTCGACTATATTGTGTTGCAACAAATTTCAATAGGACTTCCAGATATCATCCAAATCAGATCCCGATCTTTCCCCGATTGAGTGCCACCAAGTGTATTCACAGAAGCTCCCTCCTCTTCGCTTTTTAATTACCATGTTGTGGTCGGTGGTGCGATTTCCTAAAAACATTCCTGACAAGATGAAGAGTCCGAGACATACCCAAATTGCCATGGTGCTCACAAGGTCATAGCTTTAATGTTTTAACAGCATTATTTATTCATAAGTGAAAGGAGTTCCATTAACAACTGCAGTAATTTCCAGATTTTATGGTGCTCAGGAGCATGGGCGGTGGTAGCCTGTCTCACAGGCCTTACGGTCGGATTTACTCACTTGTATTGCTGTTTAGGCGCTGCTGACGTCCCATACTCACTTATTTTAGTTTAGCCGTAAGGCCTGTTCAAATGATTCAAGCATGACAATTCGCACCAGATATATATGGGTGTAATTCGTCACGCTTGATTGAATTAGAAAATCATGTGATACTATTGCATTACTCTCTCATACAAAGTTTGGCATTAGCGAAGGCCTTCATGTGTGACAGGGTCTACCCCTGGAGAAAAGAAGATACCTAGGCCTAGGCGACGTGATGGACGATTGTAACTGCACGACAAATAAGAACTGAGTTTTTTTTATTAGAATAGGACAAAATTATATTTGTGAGAATACTTTTCAGGTATAATTTGTTGTTTGGTATTCTCAAATGTTGCTTGGACTTTTAGATCGTTCACTAGGAAAGGAAGCATTTTGGTTGGTCGATCGTAGCTGTAAACTTTATTTCGAACCGTCCACATGCCAAATACGGAGGGACAAAATACGCCATTTCTTTCTTGCAAATGGTCACGCATGAACTGTTTTAACATGCCTTACGCCTAAACTAAAATAAGTGAGTATGGGACATCAATAGCACCTTAAAAGGAATAAAGCAATAAAAGTGAATAAACCCGACCGTAAAGCCTGTTAGACAGGCTAGGGCAGTGGAAGAGGGGGATGGGGCTCCCAGTCATAACTTGAGAGGGGGAATAGTCTTCCCCTGAAATGTCTCTTCAACTACAAAACCAGATGCAATTTGGCAATAAGGATTTTTTTTTATTGAATTTTAACCGAGATTGTGGATCCGTCTCCCGTGAGTGGGCAAGATTTAACCTCATCCCCCAATCCAAAACATTCCGTCGCCTCTGCTCAGGAGTACCTTAGTAATGATTTACATAAGTGCAGTGTATGTGTTTGCCAAAGATTTGCGATACTAGGGTGTTAAGGTAGTATTTTGATCTATTATCAAATATTCTATCTTGATATTTCCTGTTTTTATTACCATCTTGATATCAATTAAAGGTTAAACAAATAGAAAGATGTTGTTATATCCGGTGTTTCTTAATGAATTAATGAAAACCTTATTTTGCTGTCTTTAACGACAAGTGAAGTGGGGGATGCAAATGGTCATCACATAGCAATAAAAAATTAGCTGAATTTAAGGGCAGGTGACCTCTCCAAAGCCAACAACCAACTGCAAGAAGTTTTTGTATTTTTTTTTTCTGGCTGACTGGATTCAAGATTCATTGAACTGCAATTACCAACAAAATGTATTTTGCCACAAGGTAATTATCTATGTTTGTTTAGAACAAATACAATAAAAAGATCAAGGTATGTATTTATATAAATAGTATTTGTGGCGATTATAATTATTACCTTGTCATCTCACTATTTACAATTGTATGCCGCGGTACATGTGTCCAAGGTTCTCGTTTCTCTATGTTGTCTCTTCGGTCCCACCAGCCATGGCCTTCCGCTGATGTTAGAGGATTTCTGTACAGTTCATTCGGTGCTAAAAGAAAACAAATCAAAGAAAACACTCAAAGATGGGTGATTTTTATCTGAATGGACATATACAGATTGTACAAATTATTGTAAATTTATAAACACATAAAACATGGCACCATATTAATAGATGATGATGATGATGATGATGATGAGGAAGATGAATAGTGTTGGATTTAAGGGTCGGGGGCTTAAATGGCTTACAGGGATGTATTATTAATAACAGGCATACACTGTAGGTCACAAAAAATTTTTTATTTTATCACATACCAAAGCATAAAAACTGATGAAGGCAGGAGGGTTTTTTTAACAGACCATCTGATGTTGTAAGTGATCTCACGTTGGGCTAGATCGTACATCATTATGTTAGACTCATGCAAATATGACGACCATTTTGTGTACATCGTTGTGAGCTCAAGAACCGTTTATATTAATTTATTCAAGTGAAAATAACAGAAAAAAAAACATTGGTTGAATAGTAAAATGAGTATAAAAAAATCATGATTTCCCCAAAATTGATGCACACAGGGGTGTTAATGTTTTGTTATGGGCCTAAACATTAGGTCACGGATCCCTCCATAAACCAATGTTTGGAAATTTCAATATTTTTAATGGTAGGTCAAGACCTAGTATTTCTTCAAACCTTCCTAAACATTTCACTGCCTTCATTGATCAGTAGGCTATTACTTGTACAACGTCCTTGGATTCTCTCCAAGGGTAATGAGGTGTTCTTCAACAAGTACTCGTATCTTGAGAAGCTCCGGCTTTGTGCCAGCCTCCTAAATGACCCCTTGTGTTAATCTGTGTGTATTTTTTCTGAGTGTCCTTGCCACTTTTCCAACCAGGACCAAAAAGGATCCATTAATTAATTAATCACACGAGTATTAGTGGTATCGTTGTAGATTGCTTTTCTTTGTAGCATTTCCTGACTGTCCATTATATCCTTAGAAACACTACTCCTATGTAATCGTGTACATGGACGAGTCAGCAGCGCCGTTGTTTTTTAACTGAAAGTGAAATATGTTTGTGTGTTCGAATCCCACTCTATGCAAAGGCTATCAAGAAAAATTTTAAAATACTGTAATCAGCCTCGACACTTTTCCAACCAGGACCAAAAAAGATTAATTAATTAATCACACGAGTAAGCCTTGAGCTCCGTCTAGCCGGAGCTAAAAACACACTGCTTTACGGCAATCTAACATTTACAGGTAGGCCTAGGCTAGGCCTTATTATGAAATAAAAAATAATTTTTTTTTTTTTAAATTGTAACTAGAGAAATTTAATTTACGTACCAAATTGTGTTCTTTTATGCTTAGTTAGACGTCTTGTAAATTCTACGTATGAGCCCTTGTGCTCTGGGTACTCGCCTGGCTGGACAACTTTATTGTGTTTCTGCATGTCAATTGGTGGCAAACGGGAAGTTGGTGGCCTGAATGACACGTACGAATTTTCAGGTATTTTATGGACGAGATTGTATGAATATTCAGGATTTGGTTTCAGAGCCTGTGCTCTAATTGGATCCTGATAACCTAAGGCAGTCACGTTAAAAAAAGACATTTTTTTAAACAGCAAACACAAGCCTATAGCTTGTACAAGACACTCCTTCAATTCCGCGAAAGTGGTTGTTTACAAAAAAATCTCATCGAACTAAACAGGAAGCGCGTGTATCCGCGTCCATGGTTGCCATGGAACCTTTTGAGAATTCGTTAATAATCAGGTTTAATATTTATACATTTTTTTAACTTAAAGATTTTTTTATAAATTAAATAAGTAAATTCCTTAAATTATGATATATTTATTTTTATTGACAAACAAAAATGTACCAAAGTATTAAATAATAACCTATGAAGGAAAACATTAATATTTATTACACATGCGCAATATACGAAAACATAAATTGCCGTGAACCTGTGACCTTATGACCTCAAAACCGGTGTGCCGTGCCTGGATGATTCTAGAAGGATTCTCTTTTGCCCCGAAGAGTGATAAAAATCCGCTTCAATCGGAAACTTAACTTTTACATTTTTTAAATAATTTAACATATTTATAGCCAAAATGAGTGGATCAATGGGTTCACTAGCATTTGATGAATATGGGAGGCCGTTTATCATCATCAGAGACCAAGAATCCAAAACACGTTTATCTGGTATAGAGGCACATAAGGTGAGCATTTCCCTGTGTATTTGTTGAGATGTGGTGAGTTGTGGGGGTTAGGCCTAGCATTAATTGATATTTCTGGAGTGTGCAGAGTGTTAAGGTATCACTACATTTTCATATATTATCAGTATTGAATCTCAATTATAAATAGCCTAGTGCCTAGCTCAGCTGAGCTCCCGTCTCTTTTTATACCTTTTTTTTATTGCCGTTGTAGCGTTGTACCCCTATAACATATGAGTGGGGTTCCTAGGCGCGACCCTACACAAAAAAACAGTGGATCCAAAACAGTTAATAGCCTAGCTTCTTCTGCAACAAACCAGGAGACTGGCACGGTTAGGTTTCTGTATTTTCATTCAGTTTTAGATGGCTAGGCATTTTGTTTTCAGTGGGACCTTTTTGTACATGTTTTTGATAATTCATGCTTTTCTTTTGTGTGCACACTTGATTAACTTCTCATTGTTTATTTTCAGTCGCATATAATGGCTGCAAAAGCTGTTGCAAACACACTAAAATCATCCCTTGGACCAAATGGTAAGAAAAATAAATTCTGAATTCGCCTTTTCCACAAATCGGTAGACTTGAAGTGATGACAAAAATTGCGAATTAGCAGTGTGTAATCAACAGAAATAACAGTGTTCATGGATGATTTTATTACAGCTTGTTACTATCATATCTCCATAACGGGAAGGCCTATGTGTAGAGTATCCAACCATCGTCGCCATAATTGATGCCACGCGTGCCACAGGGCCTCCTGGGAGATGAGCACGCGATGTCACGTGCAGAAATTACTAAAGGAAATCCCTTCAAAACATCACTTTTTATCTCCAGTTATAAACTGCTGATTCTCAACTATTAAACTCGGTCTACTTCATAAATTAATCATGGTTTAATATTATTATCACATACTTAATTTAAATATATTTACCTATCATTGAAAATTCTGGTGTTTTAAAGAGTATCAATCCGAAAAAATCGAGCGTAATTACAGTACGCTAAAAATAGAACATGAATCACCTTGGGCAGAGGGATTCCCTCTTTCAACATCATTTCTGTACTGGAGCCCCTGAAAAATCAGTCAGAAATTTCCAATTCACAGCAGATCACAGGTGAAGACTGAATTCAGATGCTAACGCAACATATTTCATGGGCTAATAAAATGCCGATGTTTTAGCCGACATAAATTATACACAGCCGGCATTTTAATGCTGGCATACTTTTTTTTAATTTTGAAGGCAGCCCTCATCCTGATGGATGAAACATTTGACTGATATTATCAATAATAAATCTTCAGTTTTCTCCCAATTGGAAAATTTATACTGGTAAATTGTCCAAAAACATGACTTGTCAGACATGGGTTTTGGGTTGGTCTTGGCCCAACATAACTAAGGCCTCTATGAGCATTCCTAGATGCTCTTTTAATACTACAGAGTACTGAAGGCAAAAAAATATGAGAATCAAAATTATGTCATAATTATTTTTCAATAAACAACATTTTTACTGGTAAATTATAATTTTCACTGGTAAATTTGATGGCTAAAACCATACTCGGGAGAACACTTGGTCTTGAGAAAAGCACCTTTTTAGTTCACTATAGTTATATTTTTTCTTTCATCTCCTACTTTTTAAGCGCTTTGAGACAATCAACGATTGTTTAAGTGCTATATAAATTATTACAAGATTAACATTCCAATTATTTGACTATGCATCTTGGAAATTTTGCTTCTGTAGGTTTAGATAAATTGATAGTCAGTCCTGATGGTGACGTAACAGTAACCAATGATGGTGCCACAATCCTTGGGCAGATGGATGTTGAACATCAAATAGCTAAGTTAATGGTAGAGCTTTCCAAATCTCAAGATGATGAAATTGGTGATGGTACAACAGGAGTAGTAGGTAATGTTTTAATCTTATTCTTAATACAGTTGAACCTCCCATAAGTGGACACCCTCGGGTCTGGGAAAAGTGTCTGCTTAATGGAGGTGTCCACTTACGAGAATTTGGCTGAAAAAGGGCCATAGTTGTAAAATTATGTATACATCTTTGTCTCACATTTCACAGCCTTCTCGACACAAATTTCTAGACACTGAATTCTATATTTTTATTAAATATTGCTTATCAATTTGTATTCATTGTACAGAAAAATTACTAAATCATCCAGAATATCCGCTTATGGGGGGTAAATTAACATACAAAAAAATCTAAATTTAAGACAAAAAGTGTCCACTTACGGGAGGTGTCCGCTTACAAGAGGTACCAAATACACTGGTTTGATAGGAAGAACAAACAGGTCTTTGAATTAGTGTCCGTTATGGGAGGTGTCCGCTTACGAGAGGTGTCTGCACAGGGAGGTTCAACTTTATTGCCTTTTCATATAATGGTTAAATTTTAAATTTTCCAACATTTATAAAAGTGTTTTATGTTTTATCTTTACCAAGACAAATTGAATTTCTATTTTGTATAATAAAGTATTTTGAATCTTCAATCTAATATCATTCATTTAAATTTTAGTTTAAAATCAAGAAATATAGATATTATTCTGACCTAAAACAAAATTAATTTCAATGAATATCTCACTTTAAAAAGGGATTTAATGATTATTGTGTATAAAAACTTATTTTAAAATATTGCATACATAATTGTGTAGTTTCAATAAACCAGGGAATAAATTTCTGGTAATGGAATTGCAATTATATGATGAGATTGCTTCTAAACAGATGATAATAAAGATGAATATAAATAGTGATGTTTCAGAATCCATCTTTTATTTGGTAGATCAGGAAGGGTACAACAAAAAATATCCATGAATCTTTTAGACACTCAAGTGTTGTACATTACTTTTAATTTAATCAACAACATTTCAGAAGATTAAAATATGTTTATTAACCATTAACCGGATATTTTGTGTGGTTTTACATATCTCACAGGCCTGAGCAAGCCCACTTGCACGACACCAGTGTTTTTTTTAAATCGGACAACTAAATTTATGGGACCCACTTGTCTGTGGACAAGTATTTTTAGCTTAAGCCTAGGCCCTGAAACGACGTACTAGTGTATTTATTTCATAAGTGTCAATTTAGTTTCTATTTTTAGGTATTGCGCAAAAGCGGGACAAGTAAATTATTTTTCGGGCAAGTGAATTTTCCAAAGGTACTTGCCCTTACCTACGCCGAGTCACCAATTGCTACTGGAATTCTCATTTGGCGAAAATATAAATGCCCTCCTTCGCCAAATTGGCGAAAACGAAAATCGCCAAAAATTGATTAGATTTGGTCAACCTTTCGTCCAGGTTGCAGCCAGGTTAGGCTATCGATCAACATAACCATCGCGATCCACTGCCAGACAACATAGATCACGATACGGACGATTGGCCTTCTCCGTGTAGCATCCTCGCTGCTGACTGTTTTTCCAACTACTGTATATCACACGTTTTTTTCTGTACAGCGGTAACTCGAGCGAGCCTGCATAGAGCATGCGTGAGTGGCCTGTCACGTGGTATATTCTCGTCAAATTCTTTAAAATTATACGCTTTTAATTAAAACATAAACATCTGTTCAAACTAAATATGTTCGATAATATTTCATTACAATTAAAAACTTTCTTTTTTATTTAAAATTCTGATATTAGGCTACGGCTTAACAATTATCGTGCGTTTAGCTAGATCGGTAACTCGAGCAGATTGAAACATCATGCTTCAGCGGCCTGTCACGTGGTATAATTATTTAACATTAACACGTTTATAATTAAACATAAATATTTTATTGCAAATAATAACTTTCTATAAACATTTTTATTGTTTAAAATTCCGATATTATGCTATGGGCTGAGTATGGGCTTTCAAACTATTATGGTTAACTCGAGGGGAAAACCAATTGACAGCGTGCGCCAGTGGCCTGTCACGTGTTTTAATTACGTGTAATTATTCACGTCAAATTATTTAGATTTAACATACGTTTAATTAAACATAAACATGTGTTCACACTCAAATTATGTTCGATAATGTTTTATTGCAAATAAGGATTTTCTACGAACATTTCTTTTTTAATTCCGATAAAAAGCAACATACTTTTAGAAAAATGACATGAGGGCGCTAATTATTTTTATTTTTTGTGGCCGCGGCCGGATTTTGTAAACATGTGGACATCGGAGTACACAATCGTATTTTTTCGCATTGTGATTCTCAAAGTAAGATCTGTTTCATTCATACCAGACAAACAATTCGCGGATCACATTTGGCTAATTTGTAAACCTATTTTGACTTAGACACCATTTTTAGGCCTAGCAACCATCCGTGATCCGTTTCTCTCTGCAAGGCTAGGCGGGCTAGACATGTTGAATAGCGAAATATGGCGGCACATATGTCGATATGTTGAAGAATTTTGAGGCTCTGTTTCTTTTGTCTATGTTTTGAGGGACATTTAACCACAGTTTATTTAATAAATATAAAGTATAATCGTAACACACAACAACATATACATGTAATATGTATCCGCTGACAAATTTGACAATTTTTAATGAGTTTTTATCGTATTTAAAATTTGGCTAAAGACTTTGTTATTTGGCGAAAAAAATCGGTCATCTTTCGCCAGTCTGGCGAAGGAAAATTTGACCCTAGCGTTAGCGGAGCTTACCCCGTCTCAGAATTTTATTTTGACTAGAAAGTTGACGTGTATCTAGCTATTCAACTTGGCATTACATTTTATAGCTTTATATTTTAATTTTCCAGTTTTGGCTGGTGCTTTATTGGAACAAGCTGAGCAGCTGTTGGACAGAGGTATTCATCCCATTCGCATAGCTGATGGTTATGAATTAGCATCTCAAATAGCCAGTACAAGACTTGATAACATTGCTGAAAGCTTTGAAGTTAGCAAGGATAACATAGAACCACTTGTAAAAGTAGCAATGACAACCTTAGGTTCCAAAATGTAAGTTATAATATATTACAATCAAACTTGCCGAAGTCGAATTCAAAGTCGCATTGAAAAAACAAAAAACTTTCATATGCCTATATTTGTCATGATAACATGTCAATACCGTAAATGGATATATCATTACCGTATATGGGTACATCAGTAAATTTTGATATGCCTATATTTGCTCATAACATCACATAAATACCATACATGGATATATCAATACCATATATGTGTGCATCAGTTTTTGTCAATTAAAATTTGATGTCTGGATTGATCTTTAGGCAGATTTCATTTAGGCAAGTTTGACTGTATATCAGAATTTAGAATTACTTAATTTATGCATGGCAAACAGGATTCCTAACCGCACTTTATTAGTGTGTGGTTAGACCATACGTCATGCTAGATTGATGCATCAAGAACCATTGTCGGGTAGTCTATACCATGAGCCCTGCATACTGATTATGGTGCTACAATTATGTGTTTTTACTTCTACATTTAATTAACAGCTTAAATTGACAAATACTCAAATCATGGTAAAGTATTGTAGCTAAATTGTGATTTTCACCTGGGAATGTATGCCACGGCCGTTCAAAACAACGTAACTTGATTTTTTTCGATTTTGAGATTTTTGCATTTTGGAAAATAACTTATCTTGCTGAACAGTGTGTGAAAATTTCGAATTCTGAACTTGAGTCGTTTCTGAGATAGCAGCACGTAACTCTAAGCACGAAGCTTAAGATACAAGAAATTTCCGTGGCAAAACAACGTATCTTGCAGATTCTGTGGTAAAACAACGTATCCGACAGACTTTTGTAGCATTTCCGTAGCAAAACATCATATCTGCAGATACGTTGTTTTGCCATGTAATAGTTTAAAAAAAATTAGAAAAACGCGTCATAAAACATAAAAATCGTAAGCATTTAATTAATAAATTCAATAAACCTTTCCATAATTCAATAATTAAAATAATTAACTAAAATAGTATATTAAATATTATTTATGATATGATTGTATTGTAAGAAAAATATATTCAAAAATCATTACTTTATCACACTCGTATATGTTGTTTTACAACAAAATATTGGAGTTACGTTGTTTTGCCACGGAACAGCCAGAAAACTATGTTAACATGTTTCTGAGGCAACGCTGATAACTTTTTAGTTTCTGAGAATTTTTTTATTATTTTTTTAGTCGAAGTATTTTTCATACATTTTGTCATTCCGAAATTTGCGTGCGACAATGCATTATCAATAGGCAAACGTGAACTTTAAGCTCCATTTACTCGAAAAGTGGAATTTGCAAGTTACGTTGTTTTGCCTTGGAACGGCCGGCCGGGGACTATTTTTTACATCTTGTGTGTGTTTTTGTCGATCTCTCTGTTGTCAACTTTAATCTTTACCATAGTGATTGCTTCGTCAGTAGTGGGCCTTTTATATTTGGCATACGTGTCCCATGACGAAACCTTATAAGTGACCCTACATGTTTTATCATTTGACCTTTGACCTCAATTTATAGTCGGGTTTTTCATATGCTACATTAAAATTTTGCTACACCACTTGGGGAATAGTGTTACAAACACATCTTGTTTATTGCTGACACTGAAATAAATTGATTTGTTATTATGACTATCTGAGCACAGTTCTTAACCTGAAAAATTGCAATGCCCCAAATTACTTAATCCCATAGCTACATCAATGCAGTGGCAGATTTTAAGGCAACCCCCCCCCCCTTTTTTTTTCAATTGACCTGAAAACAAATTTTGGTTTTAATATATTGAACTAATATATAGATGCACAGCACTCTTTGAAAAAAAATAACTGTGTTAACATGATAGATAATGGTAGTAACAAGGTAGATAAAGGTACTTAACAGGGTTAACCCCTATAAAAACTACCATATGAGGGGATACTACCAAGGATATTATCGGCAATACTCTACAAGTATACATAGGAATATACAGTCATTATTTAGAATAAACCTTTAACGCATTAATAACATCAACAGACAGGGTAATTATATACTACCTTACTAGGCAGTTCTCTGTGGTGCTAGGTAGATCTCCCTAGTAATTTAACATGGTAGATTTACCTATTCAGAGGTAATTTTTTTTCAAAGGGCAGCTACAAGCAGGTTTTTTTTTTTTGCTTAAAACCAAAATAGTGATTAAATCCCACCCCCTAAATTACAATCCTAGATCCACTCCTGCAATTGAACATCATTAGTTTGACAAGTAGTCTTGGTTTAAGACGGCCATTTGTCTTAATATTCAAAATTAAAAAATTATTTTATTAATTCATTTTATTAATTCAGATTTAATAATAATGATAATAATTACCTATATCTTCAGGATTTAACCTGGTATTGCTTTTCTTCCTAGCATTAATCGATGTCATAAACAAATGGCAGAGATTGCAGTGAAAGCCATCATGTCTGTTGCAGACTTTGAAAGGAAAGATGTTGACTTTGAATTGATTAAAGTTGATGGCAAAGTAGGAGGAAAACTAGAAGACACAATGTTGGTGAAAGGAGTTGTAGTTGACAAGGACTTCAGCCACCCACAGATGCCAAAAGTAAGTATAGGCGTATAAAATATCCCAGCGGTAAAGCCATCATGTCTGTTGCAGACTTTGAAAGGACAGATGTTGACTTCAAATTGATTAAAATTGATATGCAGAGGTACAAATATTGATTTCAAGGAATACACCTCTCAGCACCGAATAAATCAAATCAATGTGAAAAGTATCCAACTTCAAACTATGGTGTTTTCAGGATAAAATAAGACGAAATGTGCTATGTGTAGAGTGCTTGCTTTTGCTATGTAATTCCTTGAACTTAACAAGTACATTTACTTTATAACCCTGAGGTTTATCTTGTCAGTATTATCATGGGGCATAACCTATGGGGAACAGGGGCAGCTGCCCTGGTAGTTTTCTATAAAAAAAAAAAAAATCACCTCAAAAAGATAACTTAAATGCTGGAGTATTCATCACAGCATTCCTATATTTAAATTTTCTTCTGCTGCAGGAGGGACATATTACTTCCAGATCACCCCCTCCCTCGCCATTTCGTGGCTTGTGGGTCACTAAAAAAGTAAAAAAATTGCCCCGGTAATTTTAGATATCTGGTTATAGCCATTATTTTTGGGGTGGTCCCTCGCTGGCATTGTGTGAATGGTAACTACTTCAGTGCTTCTTTTTAGTATCATCCCGATTTTCAGTCCAAAAGGTCTATTAATAATAAGAATGTTGTAATTTTGTACTTTGTTTTGTACTCAGGAAATCAAGGATGCAAAGATGGCAATCTTAACCTGTCCGTTTGAACCACCGAAACCTAAAACAACGCACAAGCTAGACATCAAATCTGTCGAGGACTACAAGAAGCTACAAGCATATGAAAAAGAAAAGTTTACAGAGATGATTAAGCAAGTAAAGGACACTGGAGCTAATCTAGCAATCTGCCAATGGGGCTTTGATGATGAAGCTAATCACTTATTACTACAGAATGAATTACCAGCTGTAAGATGGGTTGGAGGACCTGAAATTGAGGTATGTAATTTGCTTTAATTGTAGTTTTATTGATTCAATCAAATTCATTGGCAAATTTTTGTCTGTATGCAACTGATAAATATAATTGGATTTAATTAACATGTTACATAACCATCACATATAATTTGTGTATGGAGAGTTAGAGTTGTGATTTTGGGAAAGACACTTTATCCACATTGCCTCTTTCAACCCAGGAGTATAAGTGGGTATGTGGGAGGAATAAATGTCATGCGCTGATAACAGCTGTAACATTGTGGAATGCATTGCATTTGATAGGCATTAGGTATAATGACAAGGTGTAAACTGCTCTTCTTGGCAATAAGCGCTATATAAACATCACTCATTTTTTAATTAAGTACTTAAATTTTGACAATAAATCTGAACATTTTACACTCGCATGCATCAAGAAGCCTATGCTATTCACTATACAAATCTCACTTATTTATTATCATAACCTATTAAAGTGTAACAAACTTCGTACCTTAACAGGCTTATGTTCCAGTGTACACGCGTACACTTTAGAGTAATGGCAATAAACTTTTCCCATGTCCGTTTCCCTACAGTTCGACTTCTAAAGCGCCCATTCTTCTTCAGACCTTCGTGAGCCGCTCGTCAACCACCACGGCCTCAATATCCACTTGCATCTGGACTCCAAAAACACCCAATGTTCGGGGCACTCCGAACGCATGGGGGCGTCCTTCACAACAGTATGCATGGCTATCGGAATTCCTGTTCAGTTAATCAATGACTTTTCAGGCTAGAGTTCATGCTATAGCAACCAGCAACCTGAACCATTGTCGGGTCACAATACTATAGACCCTGCATACTGATATGGCTGCAATAATAATCATTTTATTGCAGTATATGTAAATTAAAATGATTTGTAAAATATATATTCTTGTATAGGTAAGTTTTGTAGCTTCGTTCCTTGACTGTATTTTAAATGTTATATTTTTATCTACCTAACATTTTCACACACTACCGTAGCCAGGGGCGGATACAGACGTTTGGAAAATGGGCCGGAAGGGGGGGCTGGTAGAGATTCAATGTTTTAGGGGGTCCGGGGGGAAATTTTGGGTCTTAAGATGTTCGTAAATGGCCCCAGTGGCCTCTTAAGGGATGGATTTTTGCTGAATATTTTTGTTTTATAAACATCTGTTAATAATATTGATATATTTTAATTTCAAAAAGGGGCGCCCGACCCGAACCGCGCCCCCCCCCCCAAC